>QJPP01001175.1:0-257585 GCA_003996215.1 Jaltomata sinuosa | reverse complement strand
ACCCTGAACCTGAACCCTAAACCCTGAAACCCTGAACCCTAAACCCTGAACCCTGAACCCTGAAACCCTGAACCCCTGAACCCTAAACCCTAAACCCTGAACCCTAAACCCTGAACCCTAAACCCTAAACCCTAAACCCTAAACCCTAAACCCTGAACCCTAAACCCTAAACCCTAAACCCTAAACCCTAAACCCTAAACCCTAAACCCTAAACCCTAAACCCTAAACCCTAAACCCTAAACCCTAAACCCTGAAACCCTAAACCCTAAACCCTAAACCCTAAACCCTAAACCCTAAACCCTAAACCCTAAACCCTAAACCCTGAACCCTGAACCCTAAACCCTAAACCCTAAACCCTAAACCCTAAACCCTAAACCCTGAAACCCTGAACCCTGAACCCTGAACCCTGAACCCTGAACCCTGAACCCTGAACCCTGAACCCTGAACCCTGAACCCTGAACCCTGAACCCTGAATCCTGAACCCTAATGAAGTGAACATTCTAGAATCTTTGATTTGATCGGCAATTTTTTCACTTATTTATTTGGTTATTGATTTATCGAAAAGAAAAAGAAGAAAAAAAAGGATCTCGATGAAAGGTGGTATTGGTGGAGAAATCGCAGCAGCTCAGTGTCAGTTTACCAAATTAGGGTTTGTCTATAGATGTAATTTATTTTTTAGCAAAGGCTAAAATAAATCTTTTCAGCTAGAAGAAGTTAAAAGGGGAAAGCCTCATTTTTCCCATAGTCGACAATTTGTTGCGATATAATTTTGAAGAATGGAGGTTTGGCCTCTTCATTGCATTATTGCATAAAAAAATCTTTTAATCTGTAACGTTCCACGTGGCAATTCATGTGAAATTGTGAACTTTCAATCTCTAATCTTTTTTTCACGTTGAAATTATTTTTTCACATGGCAATCCATGTGGCAAAAATTGTTAAACAAAAGCGAGAGTGTAGTACACACACCATCACATATTAGTTGAGGTGTGTTTCTCAAATTGATGTGTGATTGTTTAGGTATAAAACTCACACTTTCAATAATTCAGGTGTGAAACTCAAAAAAATAAAATAATTTAAGTGTGTTTTTTACACTTCACCCATTTTTTATATTGGGCCCGTGCACTGCACGAGCTACCCCCACTAGTAAGAGAGAATTTTAAGAGTTAAACTAATGGTTGCATTCATTAATGGTCAAGTGGGACCCACTGTGAATTTCAAAATAATTGCTTTCCGGCAAAATAGTGCCACATTTGTTTTATATTGGAATGACAATTTTAACCCTAAGACTACCCCAAGCTGCTCTAGTTAGTCTAATATAATTTTTTTTTATTACTATTATTTATTAGTTAGTAATAAGGGAGAATGAGAGGCGCAAATTGATCAATTTCTTGGCTGACCCTAAGCTCTTCTAATTCTCTCTTCTATTATATATATATGTTACTCACTTTGTACCTTTTTATGTGACACTGATGAAATTTTGAGAGTCAATAAAAAAATTTATGATTTTTTTTATTATTTTAAGTTGTTAATCATTGTGTTTTAACTATTGTGTTTAGTTTCTTTTTAAAATTTTAAACATTATAATAAAAAACGACTGATGTTTTTCATTAATTGAAAACACACCTAATTAATTTGATCACAAATGTTACTTCGACTATACTTTACTACTATATACTCATTAGTTTTACTTGTTACGTATGTTTTGCTTTTTGAAAATCAATTTGACTAACCTTTAGTGTTAAATTGAATTAGATATATTTTAAAATTAGATAATTTAGATGTTTGAAAACTACACGAAAAATATTATAAGATACAATTTATTTTAATAATAATATGATAAAAAAATTACATTGTGTCAAATGTGGAAGTAAGTGGGCTCAGATTTCGTACAAGGAAAAATTATTTGGGTGAGTACTTTTTAATAAATAATTACTATTTCTACCGATACTTTTTATTTATTAGAATTTATAACAATACATAGCAATACTATGAAAAATTTGCACTATGTATTAAAAGTAAACTATGCATGAAATATAAATGTATTATAAGTGTTTTAAAATGTATTATATTTTTTTGGTAAGAAACTGACACAATATATTACAAGTGTATTAAAGTGTGCGACAAATGTATTATTCATGAATAAAACTTGTATTATATATGTTTTATAAATTGTTCTCTGCAATATGTATTAAAACTGTATTATAAATTAATTATAAGTGTCTAGCGAAAAAAATGCTATTACTATAGATGATAAATATTTTCTTAATATAACATATCTATGTAAGTTTTCCGTTGTACAACGTGTCATTACATGTGAAAAGTTTCGGGCCCACAGTTTGATTTTTGTCTAATGATAAATGTCATGCCATGAGGACCTAAAGCAATTAAATCATGAAATTTTAGAAATACCCCTATGTCAGCACGAGCCCAATGTATATTACTTTTTTTGTCGAAATTTATGTGACACAGATTAAATTTTAAAAGTTAATCAAATTTTATATAATTTTTAGTTTTTAAGTTGTTAATTATTGTGATTTATAGTACTATTATTATGATTTATAGTACTTTTTAACATAATTTTTAAATAATATATATTTCTTCCTTTGTCCCAATTTTTGTGGCACATATAGAATTTCAAGAGTCAATTAATTTTTTTATATATCTTTTAAATATTTTAAGTTGTTAATTATTGTGATTTATAATACTTTTTACGTAATTTTCAAATAATATATGTTACTTCTTTTGTCTCAATTTATGTGACACCGATAGAATTTTGAGAGTCAATCAATTTTTTATGTCTTTTAATATTTTAATTTATTAATTATTGTGATTTATAATATTTTTAATTTTGTGATTTATAGTACTTTACATAATTTTTAAATATATAATGAACTAAAAAAGATAAGACAAATAAATTAAAACGGAAAAAGTTATTTGTCCTGTAACCAATGAAAAAGAAATTACCAAAAAAATCCTTTAAAGTGGCAAACTACCATATTAGCAGCAAAATTAAGAAAGAAAAAGAATAACCAAAAAAAATTATCAAAAAGAACCCTTCAAAGCAGCAGGCCCTTGTATTAGCAGCAAAATAAGAAAAAGCAATTGAAAGCCAACATGAAATTTCAAAAATGTCATCCGACCCTAAGCTCCTCTATTCACTCTTATTATATAGAAGTAAATTTCCACTGTCCCAATTTATGTGGCACTGATAAATTTCAAGAGTCAATTAAATCGGTCCTACAGTACAGATTTTGCCGGAAAAATTCCTCCAGTTATACAAGGAATGGAAAAAGGTATCTCCTTTTCTCGGTGAATTATATCATGAAGATCACATCTGCTGGTTGGACAAGATTGATCAAATGTATTTCTTTATAGAATTCTCAATACCATGGATCCATAAATGGGCCCCCAAAATAGGATTCACGGAGGAAAATATTCCTTGCTTGTACCGAGTATGTTATAACAACTTCTGGAAAAAATTATTAAAAAAAGATCTCAGGTCCAAACAATTAAATGGACAAGAACTTATAGACACAATTATTAAGACAGTTAATGCTTATAAAGAACTTCCTCAAAAGGGAATTAGCGTTGATAATCCCTCAGTCAGACATATTGCCCGAAGAATCTCCACTCAAGATGAAGATAAGGAAGCAATGATCAACGAATATCTCGAGGAAATGAAAAGAAGCTTGCTTCAAAATATCACTCAGATTGATAAATCAGATACTTAAATGCGAAGTGAAACCAGTAATGAGAAAGCACAACGCCATGAAGAGGACATTATATTGTCCACAGAAGATATACAGGAAGCAGAAGACTTGCTGCAATCACTAAAAGCCATGGAGAAAAGGCGTGGCAAAGAAAAAATCTAAAGGCAACAGACCGTAGAAGATAGGTTGTCAATCTGTCGGAGTTTGGGGCTAAAATTGTCCCTTAACTATTAGAGTAGATTCATTTTGGTCCTTTAAATATAATTCTGAGCATATTTAGTCCCTTAACTTTACTAAAGTGGAACACTTTTGATCTCCTTAACAAAATCCGTTTAAAAATAATAGTGTTAAACCCATGTGGCACCCACGTGACTTGTAAAATACAAACTCATAGAGGTTAAGTATTAGCTATTACGAGTATATATTTAATTTTGCACGCTCTTAAACACAATTAAGAAGAAATTCGCACACCCTTCACCAAATTACTAGCTACGCCACTGATTTTAAGACCATTTTGTTACTGCAATTAAGAAAATGATTTTTTTTTTCGAGTGGGCAGATTATTGTGTTCTAAAGTATTGTCTTCAAATATAAATAGCTACTACTACATTAATCCTAAAAAATTAAGAAGACAAGAAAGAAAGAAAATGTATATCAATTAAGAAAGAGATAACACTGTCAAATTTACACCGTTAGAAAATTATCCTTTTCGTTAATTTTTAACATTATTTTATGTTAGGAAGACCAAAAGTGTTTCACTTTTAGTAAAGTTAAGGGACTAAATATGCTCAGGATTATATTTGAGGGACCAAAATGAACCTACTCTAATAGATGAGGGATAATTTTAGCCCAAGACTCCAATCTGTCGCTTTCTTTTACAGTTTATACATTGATTAAAACAGTAGATACACTGTTTAGGGACCCACATGGGACACTTATTTCACTGTACAAAGATTGCTTAGGTTTTTTTTTTTTTTTCTATATAAGTGCTCATTTTGTTAAGTAGGAGCACACAGAAATTTCTTACAATCTCTCTCTTCTCTCTAGAATAGCTTTATAAAGAAATCAGTAGAAAGCGTTTGTCACTGTTCCGACTTAAATAAAAAATTTTGGATCAGTCTTCACAAGCAACCTTTGGCTCTTGGTCGTCCGAAAGGTACTTTCTTTTTATTTTAGTTTTAATTTTTGGGATTATCTTCTCCTAGCCCAGATGATGTCCGGCTAAAAGTTTTCCATGTCTATGTCTATGGCTTAACTTCTCTCCTATATGCACCATGAACGGATCTAAGCTTTATTAAAATATTCAGAAATTTTCATATGGTTTCTTGACTTGGTTCTGAGATGGTGGTACAGTCGGATCCGGTACTTCTCTTATTATCTCTGTCTGGCAAGCCTGTAGCAAGCCATGACCTCCTTAGCCCGAGATATGTGTTATAAAGGGCGCCTCTTGGTCCGGTTAGAACCGCTACTGGGTTAGAACCGTTGGACAAGAGATTAATAAGAGTATGTACTGTGGTTCCTGACAGACCATTTGCTCAGGTAAAAGAGTTAGTCTCTTCCATACAGTCAGAGAAATCGTATTAAAAATCCCGTATATTTCAGTTCTTATGCAGTGCGTCCTACCGCTAGTATAAGGGTGTTGAATTGCTTGATCCTAGACCAGGCGGACTACCGCTAGGTCTCAGATCCTGTAAATTATTAAAAAATTATATTACTATTACTAATATAATATTATTATTATTTTTTATTTATTATATATATTTTTAAATATTTTAAATTATTAATTATAATGATTTATATTTTAAATTATTAATTATAATGATTTATAGTAATTATTATAAGATTTTCAAATTTATAAATTATTAAAAAAACTATATTACTATTACTAATACAATATTATTATTTTTTATTTTATTATTACTATTATTTATTTTAGTTAGTAATAAGGGAGAATGAGAGAGCCAAATTGGTCAATTTTTTGGTCGATCCTAAGCTCCTCTCATTCCCTCTTCTATTATAGAGTAATCTATCTCAATTTTAATAAAAAATGATACTATACTAATAGTATAAATATAGAGATAAATATAGATATATAGATGCCCTGCTCCATCCTGTTCTACCTCGCCTTAACTGTCATTCCTATCAATTTCATGAAAAAGTGAAACTTAATCTTCAACGCTAGATTTTTCAATCTCATTTAAAAAAAATTCATTTGATGAAATTATTTTTAATGGGAGATTCTTCATTATCGTCTTGTCTTCAGTGGTGGATGACTGGATTCATTGATACTATTGGACGAATTCAAAACTTTCTTATAGCCGAAATTGAAATAAAGGTAATTTTAGCCCTTTTCTCATTTATTTAAGTATGAAAACAACAAAAAAAGTATATTGTAGGGGTTTTAATCTATTTTCCTAAAAAGGCACTCAAAAAGTTTTTTCAGCTTCATTATTTTTCCTAGTAGAATAGTATTTTCCCTGGTAAATAGGAAGCAGCATAAAAATAGTTATGGAAGGAAAGATGACCCATCATCCTTCGTGGAGCAACAATACCACTATTACTAACAGCACCAGCTGTATTTATACTTCAGCATCTCCAATTCCGATCTCTCGCACTGCCAAGTCCCCGCTGAACCGGCCATCGGTCAGCGTCAAGAGTCCTTCCTTCACGTTCCTTCCCCGCTTACCGTCTGGATTTGGGGTCAGTCCCTTGGTGAGGATGGAAGACCCGTTCACTGCTTCTTCTTCGTCATCGACTACTGTTAGTTCAAGGAAGAACTTGACGACATCGAATCACTTGCGCCATGTGGAATCCATGGCTCACTTGCCTTCTGGAGCCGGCAGGATAACCAGATTGAATGCTCTCATCTTAGGCGAGGCACTTGCTTCCGAGGAGGATGATCTCGTCTTTCCCAGCGAAGATTTCTCTAGCCAGGCTCATGTTTCTTCTCCTCAGAAGGTTCCCTTCTTTTCCTCATCATCTTTTTTTCTCTAGCACTTGCCTCCGTTTGGTCTTTTAACTATTAGACCTTATCATGGAAAATTTTGTTTAGTATTTGGAGATGTATGGAAGGTCGGTCCACGATCCCTCCGGATTCTGGTCTGACATTGCATCCGAATTCTACTGGAGACAGAAATGGGGGCAACATATCTACCATGAGAATCTCGATGTTCGAAAGGGGAAAATCAAGATTGAGGTCAGTGACCTATCCATTTTATCTCTCAAAAGCTTGTTACCAACTTTTGTTTTTCTTAGTGTCCGCCATTGTTTCTTAACAGTGGTTCAAGGGTGGAATGACAAATATGTGCTACAACTGCTTGGATAGAAACATCGAGTCTGGAAATGGTGACAAAACAGCAATTTACTGGGAAGGAAATGAACCTGGTCTTGATAGTTCTTTGACGTACAATCAACTCTTGGCTAGAGTTTGCCAGGTTTTCTTTTGCATTTTTCGTCCTGCTCCACATAGAAACTTATATATATTTTTATTTTTCCTCTTATAAAACAGTGCGCAAAAATATCATAGAAGTTTCTAATATTCTCTTTTAACCAGCTAGCAAATTATTTGAAAGATGTTGGAGTTCACAAGGGTGATGCAGTTGTCATTTACTTGCCCATGCTTATGGAGCTACCAATTGCAATGCTTGCTTGTGCTCGTATTGGTGCCATTCACTCGGTATTAGTTAGTCTAATTTATATTCCCTTTTGTTTCAAATTGAATGTTGTCGTTCCCCTTCTTGAGTTAAATCCTCATCATCATCTTTGGACTTGTGCTTTCATTTAAATTTGGATTCTTTTTAAAGCTTTCTTCTTAGCATTGCGTTGCAATGTCTATATTTATCTTTAAAACACACATAAATTATCTTCCAATTTCACTCCAAAAAATGGTGAATTGGCTCTTATTAAGTGAACTGTGACCTTTAGTTTGAGCAAACAACATTTCATATCTTCCTCCTTCTTGATTCACTTCCACCAAATTAGAATAACTAGATACATAGGGTAGGAAACATCATAATCCAGGTTGTTTTATACTTCAGGTTGTGTTTGCTGGGTTCTCAGCTGAATCTCTTGCTCAAAGGATCATAGATTGCAGACCGAAGGTCGTCATAACATGCAATGCTGTTAGGAGGGGGTCCAAGATCATTTATCTCAAAGAAATTGTTGATAGTGCCCTTCTAGAATCTGCTCAAAATGGCATTGTTACAGGTGAGAAGATTATCAAATCTCTATCCGATCCATTTAATTTTCTCAGTATTTTTATAGTGCAATTTGTAGCAAACGCTTGCTTTAATTTCATGAGCCAAATTTTGAACGCTTGTCAAACCCATCATTATATGTTCATTGTCATTATTTTTTGTTGACAACTTCGATTTTCGTGGTTGTCAATTGGGATTTGGATGTGTTGATTATTTTAATCTCTAATGAATTAGCTAGAATATGCTCTCTTACCGGGATAAACCATATCTTTCCAAAGAATTATTTCACAAATGAACAAAGTGGACTTTCACGATGCAGGAAGTAATTTGCACCTATACAATATCTTGCAAATTCTGGTTAGCAACTCACCTTGTCTACTCGTAAATCAAATTTCCGCCAGTGTGGGATGTTTCCTACTAGTACTTACATGGGTTTTGTGGAAGGAAAGAAATAGGAGAGCTTTTGATGGGATAAAGAACGACTATGCACATTTGAGGAACAACCTTTCATTCCTAATTTCTTTTTGGTGCACCCATGAAGTTCCAATATGTATAGAAGATTGGGTATCGCTTGTGGAGCATCATATTATGTTGTAGATTCTCTATTTTTTCATATAATACTACTCATATAGAGGAGATTTTCCAATTAACAATAAAATTATTTATCTCATCACAAATAAGTATATTATAATTTATCATAAACTGATGAAGTTTTAAGACAGTGGAGTCTTAGTAGATTATCAATCGGATTGCAAGGGATGCATTGTGATTTCTATTTCCTGACACTATATGTGATTAAACAGTCAAATTAGCTCATGTCAAAAATCATTTCACAAAGTGGAGGGTTTGGTCATAACACTATGTATAAATGTTCGTTTAGGTTTTATTAGGAAAAGTAATGATTTCACAATTGTTGCAAGTTATGCTTTTAGTTGATGGTGAGTGGTAGCTAAAAGAAATTTCAGCTGCACTTACTCTAGCATTTGGATTTCAATCAATGGAGAGATTATGTCTGTCCTCAAGGGAAGAAAAGAGGAGTTCACCTACAACATAAGAGAACACGACGGGATCTTGGGCTTCCCCAACTTGATCAATCTGATCGTCATACTTCTACAGGGCATATATTGCTTATAATTACTAGTTGTGCTTGACACCATCAGCAAAAGGGAGATGTGTAAACTTCACATTCACAACACGAATCCAGGGAGTAACGAGATTTCGGCCGAATTAACCTAATGCTGATTGGTTGGATACCGTTTACTCTTCAAGTTGAAGCCCAATTAGAAAGTTATTTGCACAGATTCTTGGTCATATTTGACACACTGATGGTAATTTAGAGTAGCAAGCAGTATTACCCATTTGGTCTGGCATTGTTCATTTCTCTCGGCTTATCATTGGGAGCGATGCAAATATTGGATGGGAAGAATTAATAAAGAAGAACGGAGAGAAAATAAGTGGCAATGACAAAAAAAGATTCTTTAAAGGGATATACATATTTGCTTTAGGTTAGGCCTCATTAATGAATTGAGATCAAATTATTGAACATCAACATACATATAAAGAGAGCATCACAAGCGGTTCAAACTGCTTAAAGAAACATGAAACAAAATGTAAACATCTCCTATGCGGTAACAAACTCTACCTACAATCCCCCCCCCCCCCCCAAAAAAAAAAAAAAAAAACCTCTGCCCTGCTGGAATATGCTCATGAATCTTTTAGGAATCCACTGGATGATGCCATCTACTTTGAAGGCTGCCTTCATCATCTGCTACTTTTGGAAAGTACAAAAGCCTATTGGAAAACTATGGAAGGGGGTGTAAGACTTGAGATACCGGATAATTTTGTGCAAAATATCTCATTCAAGGTCGGAGACGGGAGGAGAGTTTATTTTTGGGGACATAGCTGGTGTGGGAACATAGTATTGAATGATGAATTTCAGAGTTTGTACAGAATATCCTGCCAAAGAGACTTGATAATTCATCAAATTAGGGGGACACAAGGTGGAGAGATTTAGAAGGGATTTTCTAGACTGGGAAGTGAGTGAGCTTCAAAGATTATTAGCCTTATTTCATGAGCAAGTCAATCTGATGGATAATTCCGATGTTTGGTGGTGGGGCTTGGGAAATACTAAAGTGTTCTCGATCAAGTCCTTTTAGGAGAACCTGTTGGTTAGGGAGGAGCTTATTTTCCCATATAATGCAATATGGGTGGTTCCAAATGCACCGAAGAAGGTGTGTTTTTTCACTTGGCTAGCCACTAGGGCGGTGATTTTGACAACAGAAAATCTGAGAAAGCAGAATATCGTCTGCGTCAATTGGTGTTACATGTGCAAAGAGGCATGTGAGGATGTGGATCATCTTCTTCTACATTATGGGCTAACCATGAGATTATGATTGGATATGTGTAAGTGGTTTGGCACTCCTTGGGCAATGCCAAAAATTGTGAAAGATTTGATGTTAGCGGGAGGAGGAGAAGACGAAGGGCTTGGGGAAAGGAAAGTGCATGCCAACCACATGGGGGGGGGGGGAGAACCGAAAAACTCAGCTTTTCGGAGCAGACAAATCTTCTGTTCCGCCCCATAAATTCCTTGACTCGATACTCAATAAAATCCTCTTTTTTGATGACTGAATGCGTTTCTATAGTCCCTTATTTAATAATGACCGAACTCTTTTTGAAGGAGTAGAATCAAGTTTCTCTCAGTTCCCTTATTTTTTTTTGGTGTAATCAGAAAGTCCCTTGTTGTATATATGATTCGGTGGACGGGTGGAGTTTGTAGAGAATCATATTATGTATATTCTTTACCTTTTGTATACTCTTTTATATGGTCAGTTTGACCATGTTTATGAATAAAAATATTTTTACTTGATTAAAAAAAAATGGTGGAGACCTAACTTTTAGAAAGAATTTGCAAGAGTGAACAATTGTAACTCAATAGGTTCTTGGAATCATTTTACAGCAGATCACTTGTGGATAATGACAGTGTTACATAATAATGTATTTAGACATAATATTGTATATAGTTCAGAATATATAATGATTTTGTAGTGATTCTTAGGATTTAGTTACCATAGTTAGAATCCTTTTCTCATGTATTTAAGCCACTAATTCTCTGAATAATAGTACAGGATTTTCCTCCATTATCTTGTTATTTTATTTCATGGTGTCAGTGCTTTTCCTTAAGTGGGTCTGCTACCTCGCTGGAATTTGGTCTTTGACTTGGTGTCACCGGAGTTTGGTGGCAGTTTAGCATCGCCGGAATTCTGTTGTTGCCGGATCTATAACTTTACAGAATCCCTTGGCCAGAAATTGTGTGGGTGAGTCTCACACACCGACATAATAAATCTGAAATAACCCTTTCCTACTACACGTGGCTTTTCGACTTTGGTTCTGGATATTTTGCTCCAACATCGCCTTGCAGATTCTGACCTATTGGTGGTGGTCCTCTGATCAACGTACCCTGTGTTGAAGAAGTATCACCCGAAACCAGGTTCTATCGATCTTTCTTGAACAGATTTTCAATTTGAATCCGTTTCTCTTTTCCACTACAGTTTATGTGCTTGATACTGGATAAGTGGATATTGGGTTGAAGAGAAGTTTACGGTTGATTCTATTGCCCTTGGAAATCTGTTTCTTTTTTAAGTTTGACTCCTTTGTCCTTAGTAATTGACTCTTTCCATCTGAAGAGAAGTTTCACACCTAAAGCTTTTCTATTCCTGAAGCATCTGAAAGTCTCTCTTTAAAGCTGTCTGTGTTGTGTCAGGAGTATCAAGATATTTGATACAAAGATTTACTGGCTTCTTTTGTCATAATTTGAGTCTTGACAGAAAAGAAAATGACTGAAACAGTTCTGGTTACCGCTAATATATTTTCTAAAGTATCTCAATATCAGCAATCACTAAAGAAATCTTCTTCGGTTACTGCCCTTGCCAAGTCAGATAAAACGTGTCTTATCTCCTCTTCAAATAGATGGGTGATTGACTCTGGTGCTACAGATCACATGACAGACAATCCTAATATTTTTTCCAGCTTTCGATCTCACAAATCACCCTCTCCTGTAACCGTAGCTGATGGGTCAACCTATAACATTGTGGGATCTGGGACTGTTAAACCAACGTCCTCTATCACCTTGTCTTCTGTGTTAAGTCTTCCGAAGCTTGCCTTTAATTTAATCTCTGTGAGTAGACTTACTTAAGATCTAAATTGTTGGATGTCATTCTTTCCTGATCATTGTCTACTAGGGATCTTATGACAAATCAAATTATTGGTAAAGGACATGTATCTGATGATCTCTACATCCTTGATGAATGGGTCCCTCATTCTGTCACTTGCTCTAGTGTTACATCTCCATTTGAAGCGCATTGTCAGTTGGGACATCCTTCTTTGCCTATCTTAAAGAAGCTTTGTCCTCAGTTTCAGAATGTCTCTTCACTAGAATGTGAGTCATGTCATTTTGCAAAACATCATCGCAGTCCGTTAAGTCCAAGGGTTAACAAACGAGTTGAACTTGCTTTTGAGTTAGTTCACTCTGATGTTTGGGGACTATGTCCAATTGTGTCAAAAGGTGGAGATAAGTATTTTGTTACCTTTGTGGATGATTTTTCTCGAATGACGTGGATTTACTTTATGAAGAATCAATCTGAAGTGTTCTCTCATTTCTGTGCTTTTTGTGCTGAAATTAAAAACCAATTTAATACAACTGTACGCATTTTGAGGAGTGACAATGCTAAAGAATATACGTCAGACTCATTCCAATCTTACATGAGACAACATGGGATTCTTCACCAGTCATCTTGTGTTGATACACCCTCTCAAAATGGAGTTGCTGAAAGGAAGAATAGACATCTACTTGAGACAGCTCGGGCACTATTGTTTCAAACAAAGGTTCCCAAACAGTTTTGGGCTGATGCAGTTTCAACGGCTTATTTCTTGATTAATCGCATGCCAACTGGTGTGCTTGCTGGTGATGCCCCTTACAGTGTCCTCTTTCCGAACAAGTCATTATTTTCGGTGGAGCCTAGGGTGTTTGGAAGCATATGTTTTATTCGAGATGTTCGACCATCTGTTACTAAGCTGGACCCCAAGGCATTGAAATGCGTTTTCTTGGGTTATTCTCGCCTTCAGAAGGGGTATCAGTGTTGTTCTACTGAACTTGGCAAATATTTGGTGTCAATTGATGTGGTATTTTCAGAGACTACACCATTCTTCTATGCACCTCCTATTTCTACAAGTCAGGGGAGGAAGATGAGTGGTTAGTCTATCGAGTTACTCGTTCTTTGACAGAACGATCAGATGTTGTTCCTCCATCTACTAGTTCTTCTGTTGAGCACCACTCGATTATTGAGCCTTCAACACCTGGTCCATCTGCATCAACAAGACCGCCAATTGTCCAAGTTTATTCGAGGAGGCGAGAGACCGATGATCCTCCTCCACTTGATCCTCCAAATAATCTTGACCTTCCTATTGCTCTTCGAAAAGGTACACGTCAGTGCAAATCTACATATTCCATTGCGAATTTTGTTTCTTATGACCACTTGTCTCCTGCATCAAGTTGTTTCATTGCCTCTCTAGACTCTTATCTCTGTCCCCAAAACAGTGAAAGAAGCCTTGAATCATCCTGGATGGCATGATGCAATGCTTGAGGAGATACATGCTTTAGATGAAAATCACACTTGGGATTTGGTGGATTTACCCAAAGGAAAGAAAGTAGTAGGATGCAAGTGGGTCTTTGCTGTCAAAATTAATCCAGATGGCTCTGTGGCGAGACTTAAGGCCAGACTTATTGCTAAAGGATATGCTCAGACTTATGTGGTAGATTATTCAGACACTTACTCTCCGGTGGCCAAACTCACATCTGTTCGATTATTTATTTCCTTGGCTGCCTCTTAGAATTGGCCTTTACATCAATTGGACATCAAAAATGCATTCCTCATGGTGATCTTCTTTAAGAAGTGTATATGGAGCAACCACCCGGTTTTGTTGCTCAGGGGGAGTATGGGAAAGTTTGTCATTTGAAAAAGTCTTTGTATGGCCTGAAACAGTCCTCGTGCCTGGTTTGACAAATTTAGCGAGGTAGTACAAGCGTTTGGACTAAAGAAGAGCAAGTGTGACCACTCGGTCTTCTACATACAATCAACAGTTGGTATTATTCTTTTGGTTGTTTATGTCGATGATATTGTCATTACAGGAGATGATTATGTAGGAATTTCTTCTCTTAAGTCATTCTTACACACCAAGTTTCATACTAAAGACTTGGGGCAGCTAAAATACTTCTTGGGAGTTGAGGTAACAAGAAGCAAAAAGGGGATTTTCTTGTCTCAAAGAAAGTATGTACTTGATTTGCTTGCAGAAACAAGAGAGCAATTGGGTGATATATTTACAAAGGCCTTAAATGGAAATCGGGTGGATTATCTTTGTAACAAGTTGGGCATGATTAACATATATCCTCCAACTTGAGGGGGAGTGTTACAGAATAATGTATTTAGCCATAATATTGTATATAGTTCAGAATATATAATGATTTTGTAGTGATTCTTAGGATTTAGTTACCATAGTTAGAATCCTTTTCTCATGTATTTAAGCCACTAATTCTCTGAATAATAGTACATGATTTTCCTCCATTATCTTGTTATTTTATTTCAGCAAAAGTTGGAGATGGGAAACACAGTGAGAGGGCATGTTCATAGTTAAGTCTTTCTATAGCGAGTACTTGGGGGGGAAAACTAGGAAATTTTCTCAGGTTTCGATATGGGTTCTTAGAGCTTCGACTAAAAATGTCTTTATTTGCTTTGATATTAGAGTAAGGAGCCACTCTCTCAGCTGATAAATTGAGGAGAAGGACAATTTGCGTTAGTTGGTACGTCATGTACAAGAATATGAAAGAAAGTTAACCATGTGTTGCTTAATTGCCAGACTGCATGCATGCTGTGATGGATGCTTTTTCTTGTAGAAAATCATGTATATGTGTAGGATTGTTTGCTCTTTGTATACTTGCGTGCATGGGATGGCACCAATAAATTCTTATTTTCAGTATGACAAAGTATTAAGAATTGGTTATCAGAAGAAGTATTAAGAATTAGTGTTGGACTGGTGTTTGGGTGATGTTAAAAGTATGGTGTCAGTCTTGGATTGGGTATGACTTCTGTTTGCAGCCTAAAGTTTGGTTTTATAGCTTGATAAATCTGCACATAGTGAGTTGGAAGAAAGGAAGCAAGTATTGGAAAGTGACAAGTTAGATTGTGAATTATCTATTAGTTAAACTATTTCTTAGTTGAGGATTATAAAGTGATTCCAAACTGATTACTGCCACTTGTTTAGTTGGATTATCTGACTTTATTATTTTCTCCGATTCCTTACAAAAGCTATTCAGTCTGTTACAATGGAAGTTAAAGAGGGTATTTATGCTCGTCGTGTTCACAATAGTAATTGATATCGTTGAGGGTGAAGGGGAGGCCGGTGTAGATCTTTTTTCTATTTGATAACTTAGAAATCACCGAGGGCCAGCTAGCGCACGGTTTGAAACTCTATGGATTATGAGCGCAATATCTATCTCTTTTTTCATTTACTGTAAATTTATTTTTACACCATATGTTCACATTACAAGGGTATATAGGTTTCTATCTCCATTTCTTATTTCACCTTGCAGATGTGTGTTTGACATGTGAAAATGATTCAGCAATGAAAAAGGAAATGACTAAATGGATCAAGGGTCGAGACATTTGGTGGCAGGTTAGCAATACATGCACCTTCAATTACCTAGCTCAGTTGGAGAATTGATACCTATAACTTTGAAGCTTCTGTAGTTGCAGAGATCTCTCTCAGACATACCTTTCTTATATTCTTTTCTTCCCTCATAGTTAGGATTCATGTTAATATTTTTCATTTTCTAATCGTAATGTCGATTTCTGCCGATGTTCAGAAGAGTTATTGGTTGCAAGATATATGTACAAAACTCTCATTTTGTTAATGAGCATGGTTGCCTGACAGATATATTAAGTAATTATGGATTTTGTTAATGAGCACACAGTTATGTTGGGTTTCACAACTGCAAACATTTTTTATGCTTTTCACTGTTCTCTTCTCCTTTCCTAATTTTTCTGGATGACATCTCCTCTCCTTGTATGTCTTGTCAATTTACCTTAACTTTATAGTCCAATGTGCATGACAATTGTATATCTGGAGTTAATTTTAGGCCGCTAAGCTCTTGTATTCCTTCTGGATTTCTCTTCTTATTGATCAGTTGAGTCCAATATGCTTGTGTGGTTCCAGGATGTTGTTCTAAAATATCCAGTAACATGTGATGTGGAGTGGGTTGATGCGGAAGATCCACTTTTCCTGCTTTACACCAGCGGGAGTACCGGAAAGCCTAAGGTTTCATTCTTCCTGGAGTTGCACTCTTTTTTTCACATGTTTAGTGTCTTATATTTTTCAGTTTATTTTAAGGGTGTCTTGCATACAACGGGAGGATATATGGTGTACACTGCTACTACATTCAAATATGCATTCGACTACAAGCCGACAGACATATATTGGTAAGGCCAAGAATGGCTCTTTCTTCTATACTTTTGTTCATTATTCTAAAACTAGGTCAAAATTCTTTATATACATTTTCCCTGGACACTTTTAATATTTGTAGGTGTACAGCTGACTGTGGTTGGATAACTGGGCATAGCTATGTAACTTATGGACCTTTGCTAAATGGAGCAACTGTTGTGGTTTTTGAAGGGGTATTTATTTTATTATTACCAAACATCATCTGCTTGTCCAAATATAGCTTGATTAAGTGAAAGCATTTAGCAAAAGTAGTTTAAATAAAGGACAAGTTTGAATAATTTAATTCTAATTTTCTCTCTTGCATTTCCATTTTTATAACTTAAATAGTTTTATTAATAATGAGAAAATCTCTCGTATACGAGCAGGTCGCCGAAAGGTAGAAATCTACAATATAATTTGATTTTCCACGAACTACACAATCTTCTATACAAATTGGGAATGACACCCAATTCTGCGTTTTCATTCTTTGATGGAGATAGTATTACAACAATAACTACACCCAAGTCCCAAACAAGTTAGGGTCGGCTATGTGAATCCCCATTTCTCTATTTAAGCTCAACTCATGTCATTCATCATACCAAAAGAAATAATGGTGAAACATAAGTTATATATATATATACCCAAGGGTGTGGCCTAGTAGTCAATGAAGTGGGAGGAATTAGTCGAGGTGCGCGCAAGACACCGCGTAAAAATATATAAAAAAATAATAGCAATAATAACATTGGAAGTTCTCTAACAAGACTAAAACCTTTGGCTCTTTAGTTATTCCGGGTGCCAAGTGTAGTATTTATTCTTTTTCTTACTCATATGCACATTTATATACAAAATTTCAACCGAGTTGTTCGGGTGCCGTGGCACCCCCAACCTTTTTACATAGATCCGCCCCTGTCTGGGAGGTAGACTTACTGGTCAATGTTGTTCTTGATGCACTCTCAACCTGTATGTTGACCTCATTCCCCATCTTAGCGAGTGTGGCGCAGAGGTTGGATAAGATCAGGAGGTCCTTTTTCTGGGAAGGTAACAAAACCAGGAAAGTGTATCACCTTGTAAAGTGGAAAGTTCTCATAGCCAGTAAAAAGCAAGGAGGCCTGGGTATAAAAACTTGAAGAATTAGAGCAAAGCATTGAAATTGAAGTGGCTGTGGAGATATGCTAAGAGTCACAAAGCTTATGGAAAAGGGTGATAGGGCTGAAGTATGGGGAGATGAATGATTGGGTTACCAAGGAAGCAATCAATCCCTAGGAGTAACTGTTTGGAGGTCAATCAGGAATTGGTGGCCTATAATGCAAAACCACACTATTATCAAGTCTTTGATGGCAACAAAACTGTCTTCTGGAAAGACATGTGGTTAGGCAATAGGAGTCTTACAGAGATGTTCTCAGACTTGTTTGATCTTGCTCAACAACAAGCAGAGGCGGAACTACGTGGGAGTGAGGGCCCCCTCAGCCGAAAAATTACATTGTATACATACAATCAAATTTGAATATCATGGATATATATATAGCCTTTAATGAACCCCCCAATACAAGTGAAAGGCGCAGCTCAACAGTCCAGGGGATTCATTTTCATGCTGACGTCGCGAATTTGAATCCTGCACACCCCTATCTCTGAAGCTTTTTCATCTCTCACTCCTTTTTAATGACTAATTGGGCTTTGGCCGTTTTCACTCCTTTTAATGAGCAATTGGCCCTGGAGTAACATAAATTAGTTAGCATATTAACCCATTTGTATGTATTGTGTCAATTTATACCGTTTATTTTATCGAGTCATGTAGCTCATTCTTTTCAACATATTAATATTGATGTTAAATACTTATTTTTAATTGTTATATTATAATATTAATAATTCAATCCTTACACTTTTTTAAGAACCTTGTTTTTTTTTTTTGGGGGAGGGGGGGAGAGGGAAGGGGAGTATTAATTTGAAAGAAAAAAATAGAAAGTTTAAAATAAGGTCCATACTGCAAAGTGAAAGTAAAAAAATGCACTATATTTTCTAAGAAGAGCTCGATGGTGAAGACAAAAAATGGGAAGAAATGTTAAAAGGGCATGATAAGGTGGGTTAAATTTAGCAGACGCCTACTTCGCTTTTCACACTGTAATTTTCATGTGTTTACTTCTCCATATTTTGAAGCCCCTGAACAAAATCCTGCCTCCGCCACTGACAACAAGACAAAAATGTGGCTGATATGTGGTCTCCACAAGGCTGGGATTTAAGTTCTAGGAGAAACTTGAATGATTGGGAAAATCCCAAGAATGGTTGAACTCTTTAAATCTCTTGAATCATTTGAAGGTTTTAAATATGGGAGGGACAAACTTTGGTGGAATGAAAGGGACTTACAGGGTCAGCTTTGGATACAAGCTATTAAACAGAACAATGCCACAAGCCGACAGGTACTACAACAACAACAACATATCCGGTGTATTTCCACAACGTGGGGTCTGGGGAGGGTAGAGTGTATGCAGTCCGTACCTCTACCTCAGAGGTGAGGTAGAGAGGCTGTTTTCGATAGACCCCCTGCTCAAGACAAAAACAGTCTAGAAAAAGACGTAATAAAAGTACAAGAGACAATAGGTAGTAACAAACAACAGATAGAAACAAAGCAACACTATCACAAAATAATACTACGAGAAATCCAAGAACAAGAAACTACAAGCGTAGCACTACGACTACTAGTCCGGACAACAAGGCAAAAACACTCCTACCTACTGTCATAGATGCACTCCCACCTACTAACCTTCTACCCTAATCCGCGTCCTCCATACCTTCCTATCTAGGGTCATGTCCTCGGTAAGCTGCAACTGCTTCATGTCTTGTCGAATCACCTCTCCCCAATATTTCTTCGGTCTACCTCTATCTCTCCTGAAATCATCCATAGCCAACCTCTCACACCTCTGCACTGGGGCATCCGTGCCTCTCCTCCTCACATGTCCGAACCATCTCAACCTCGCTTCTCGCATCTTGTCTTCCACCGACGCCACACCTACCTTATCTCGGATATCCTCATTCCTAATCCTATCTCTCCTAGTAAACCCACACATCCATCGCAACATCCTCATCTCCGCCACCTTCATCTTTTGAATGTGAGAGTTCTTGACTGGCCAACACTCCACCCCACACAACAAAGCTGGTCGAACCACCACTTTGTAGAACTTGCCTTAAAGTTTAGTAGGCACCTTCTTATCATACAAGACTCCAGATGCGAGCCTCCATTTCATCTACCCTGCACCAGTACGGTGAGTGACATCCTCGTCAATCTCTCCATTTCCTTGGATAATAGACCCAAGAACTTGAAACTACCTCTCTTTTGGATGACCTGTGTATCAAGCTTCACTTCCACGTCAGCATCATGTGTCGCCTCACTGAACTTGCACACAGGCCGGCAGGTGGCCATGGAAATAAATATGAAAAGCCAGAACACCCCTGAAGGTGGCAGGCTTCTCAGGGTTGTTAGCAAAGGAGGTTGTGTTAACACATGAAAATTTGAGGAAGAGGAATATAATTTTTGTCACGCATTGCTGTTTATGTGGAGAGACAGTTGAGACAGTGGAACATTTATTTTTGCACTGCAGAATCACTTGCCAACTATGGAATATTTTCATCAATCTCAGAGGCATACAGTGGGTAATGCCTCACAAGATTGTTGACACTATCTAATTGGGAAGAAGCAGGGAGAGGAGCAAAGAACATGAGCTATTGGAGAACTATCCCAGCTTATATTTGGTGGACTGTTTGGAAGGAGGGAAATGCTAGAAGTTTTGAAGATAGAAGTAGAACGCTTCAGAAGATCAAGATAGATTGTATTTTGCTTTTATGTTTTTGGTGTACAAAGAGCTCCCATGTAGAGGCTCAAGATATCCTAGAAGTTTTAGAATCTTGTTAGGTTGGGGAACTTTCTCTTTTATTCTATTTTCTTTTAACTAGATACTCACTTTGTAAAGGGGTTTTATGCACTACCTAAGTGCTGGTTTATAATACAACTGTTACCTTCTCAAAAAAAAAGTCACTTGCAAAGACTAAACTATTTTGATGTTAAGTGTCTTATTGAATAAATTGATGACAATATACCACTTTTAAGTAAGCAAATAATAGAGATAATTATCCTTTTGTGGAGCTATTTCTCATTCCACATGCTATTTTTGGGACACTATGGAAAGAAGTTAAACAGAAAAGCTTCCTACAGGACTGGAAAATTATTAAACAGACCAAGAACGTTTTTTAATTTAGTTGTATTTTCTTGGAGTGCTCTGGGAAAAACACTTTGTGGTGATTGGACTAGGTTCCCATAATCTATCTATTTCATGTAGTGTTTGTGTTGTATAATACTTGTATGTAGTTGTGTTCTCCGGCCTATTTGTTGGTAAAATCTAACTTATATAAAAAGTGAGTGAATGTTGTCTATAAAACTAATTTTAGAACTTGTGATGTTATAACTTTTATCTGACACTTTGATACTTCTTCCATTCCATTTTATGGGGAAGGTGTTTGACTGAGAATAGATTCTAAGAAATTAAGAAGATATTTGACATGTAAGCCAAATACATGAAAAATACTAAGTGGTGGTGAGAGTTCCACATGTTTTTTCATTTTCTCTCCCTTATAATGGATGGACTTTTATATTAAGTGAATTCGAACAAGTCATGTTACTAAGGGTAAACTGGAAATACAAAGATTAAATAGTTTTCACAGACAAAAGTGTGGTATTAAGGGGAGAAGGGTAGAGAGGCAGCCTGTTATCCATCGAGTTTTGAACAGTGCCTAGCCCTCTGAGATTTCTCGTTATAAGAAAAGGTTTAAATAGTTGCCGAAAAGAGATTAGTGTCATTCTTTTTGGGGGCAAACTAAAAGGTAATGTTTGTTACATAAAATCGGGAGTATTAAATACGTTGTTTGCACCATAGAAGAAAAGAAGCAAGATACATATCTTTTAGTGTTAACAACTTATGGACTATCAATATCTGAGTTAATGGTTCTATAATATATGGATTATCTCTACCTAAGTTGCCTTTTGATAATTTCACTGATGGGGATAATTGTCGCCCAATTCCTTATGGCATCATAGTTGGGCCTCCCTTAATTTCATAAAATTTCTTGTGTCCCGTGTCCATTGCTAGATCTGTGTTCATGCAATATTAATTCAATGCCTTAGGCAGAATAACACTAATCAAAGTCCCCGTCATCTCTTATGCTTAGATGTTGGTCATTGTTGAAATGAGTGAAGCTTTCTAATTTGTTGAGAAGTTTGATTAAAAAGTGTGACCTTGTGTAGGCAGGGCTTCCACTTGCCTAGCATCTTCTTTCTAACATTTTGTTATGTTTATTTTGTAGGCCCCAAATTATCCAAATGTCGGACGTTGTTGGGATATTGTTGATAAGTATAAGGTTTCAATATTTTATACAGCTCCAACACTAGTGAGATCTTTGATGCGCGAGGGAGATGAGGCAAGTGTACATCTATTTATTTTCATTAATATCTAGATGTTTGCTGTTCAGTACTTTTTCGTTGTATGTAGTTAGAATAACCATCGTTTAAAGGGCAATTATAGAGCTGGTCTAGTGGCTACTCAAACAAAAAACACTCCTTGGCTTTGTACAAGAGCTTAAGTCCTATTGAGGTATCATGAAAAGCGTGAGGGTATAACTCAAGTAAATGGACAAATCTATTGTCGAGTGTTTTTTCATAATTAAATTTAGAGAAAGAGAAGATACAATTTTGGAAACTGATACAACAACAACATAACCAGTGTATTCCCACAGAGTGGGGTCTGGGGAGGGTAGAATGTACGCAGACCATACCTTTACCTCAGATGAAGTAAAGAGGTTATTTTCGATAGACCCCCGGCTCGAGACCAAAAAGGACTATAAGAGGTCAAAATAAAAGTACAAGAGATATACACAGTAAATAAGACAACAAGTAATCACAGAAGTATACTATAACAAAATATTACTATACCCGAACCACATGGAAGACTAGAAAGCAGCAAAAACCGAAGAACAAGAAACTACAAGAGCAGACCTACAACTACTAACTAGTGCAACAAGACACAACAAACCTACCTACTAGTATGACACCAACCTACCTACTTACCGTCTACCCTAATCCGAGTCCTCTACACCTTCCTATCTAAGGTCATGTCCTCGGTAAGCCGCAACTGCGCCAAATCTTGTCTAATCACCTCTCTCCAATATTTCTTTGATCTACCTCTACCTCTCTTGAAACCATCCATAGCCAATCTCTCGCACCTCCTCACCGGGGCCTCCATGCATCTCCTGTTCACATGCCCGAACCACCTCAACCTCACTTCTCGCATCTTGTCTTCTACTGAAGACACTCCAACCTTGTCTCGAATATCCTCATTCCTAATCCTATCCCTCCTAGTAAACCCACACATTCAGCGCAACATCCTCATTTCCGCTACCTTCATCTTCTGAACGTGAGAGTTCTTGACTGGCCAACACTCTGCCCCGTACAACATAGCCGGTCTAACTACCACTCGGTAAAACTTGCCTTTCAGTCTAGTAGGCACCTTTCTATCACACAAGACTCCGGATGCGAGCCTCCATTTCATCCACCCTGCACCAATATGATGGGTAACATCCTCGTCAATCTCCCTATCTCCTTGGATAATAGACCCAAGGTACTTGAAGCTACCTCTCCTCTGGATGACATGCGTATCGAGCCTCACTTCCATGCCGGATTCCTGAGACATGCCGCTAAAATTGCATGCCAAATATTCTGTCTTCGTCCTACTCAACCTGAACCCTTTAGACTCCATAGTTTGTCTCCAAACCTCCAACTTGGCATTAACTCCCTCACGAGTCTCGTCAATCAAAACAATATCGTCCGCAAACAACATACACCATGGCACTTCACCTTGGATTTGTTGTGTCAAAACATCCATTACCAAGGCAAAAAGAAACGGGCTAAGGGACAATCCTTGGTGCAATCCCATCATCACGGGGAATTGCTTCGAATCTCCGCCCACAGTTCTGACTCGAGTCTTCGCACCATCGTACATGTCCTTAATCGATCGAGTGTACGCCACCGGTGCCCCTCTAACCTCCAAGCACCTCCAAAGAACCTCCCTGCTTTGTCGTAAGCCTTCTCTAGGTCGATAAATACCATGTGCAAGTAGGGGTGTGCAAAAACCGATTTAACCGATAAACCGAACCGATAAAAATATTATTGGTTTATTGGTATTGAGTTATTGGGTTAACGGTTTTTAAATGGTTTTGTAAAATTTTTTATTGGGCTATCGGTTCGGTATCGGTTTTAAGGTTTTAGTTAATGGTTAAACCGATAACCCAATAAGATTATATTTTTATTCATAATTGTATAATAGTGGCTTTAGATTTTAAATATATACCCTATTGTTTTTTGCATTTTATAGTTGTTGTCTTAGTGTTGTTGTTTTCTTTCTAAAGTCAATGGTTTGATAGCATTCTACCAATCAGTGTTGCTTTTCTTTTTGAGAAATTGCTACCGTTGCTACTGTATTCAAGTTTTCTACTTAATAAGAAAGAAAATAAGTTTATTTTAGTAATAACGTAGTTGAATTTGCTTATACTTGTAATTTGTATAGATGTTTATGCATGAAAGTAGTCTATATATGAAGAAGAAAATAAGAGAAATCAAAAATATTATAGGAGCATTTTCTTATCGGTTAAACCGATAACCGAACCGTTAAGGACCAAAAATCGATTAACCGAAAACCGATACGAATATCTTATTGGTTTGGTTATCGGTTTTGCATGTTTACAAACCGATAACCGATAAACTAAACCGATAATATACAAAACCGAACCGAACCGACCGATGCACACCCCTATGTGCAAGTCTTTCTTCCTCTCCCTATACTGCTCCACCATCCTCCTCACTAGGTGAATAGCCTCGGTAGTCGAGCGTCCAGGCATGAAGCCCAATTGATTCTCGGAAATAGTCACAACTTCCTTAGCCTTAACTCCACCACCCTCTCCCAAACCTTCATGGTGTGACTCAACAACTTAATACCCCTATAGTTGTTGCAATTCTGAATGTCACCCTTATTCTTGTACAAAGGGATCATCGTACTCCATCTCCAAGCTTCAGGCATCTTCGCCGTCCTAAAAATGACATTAAACAGCCCTGTCAACCACTTCAAACCTTCCCCGCCTATGCAATTCCAAAAATCCATCGAAATCTCGTCTGGCCCCGTCGCTTTACCCCTATGCATCCTACCAATAGCCTTTATAACCTCTTCAACCTTTATACGCCTACAATAACCATAATCACGCTGCCTCTCCGAATGCTCCAAATCCCCCAACACAATGCTTCTGTCCCCTTCTTCGTTCAAAAGTTTATGGAAGTATGATTGCCACCTCTTCCTAATGAGAACCTCCTCCACCAATACTTTACCATCTTCGTCCTTGATACACTTCACTTGGTCAAGGTCTCGAGCCCTCCTCTCTCTTACCTTGGCTAGCCTATACAACTTCTTATCCCCACCCTTTCCTTCTAAAGTTGCATATAAGCTCTCAAAAGCTGTTGTCTTAGCCGCCGTAACCGCCAACTTAGCCTCCCTCCTAGCTACCTTATACACCTCCCTATTCGTCTGCTTTTCCTCCTCATCCTTACTCTCGACCAACTTCACGTAAGCTCCCTTCTTTGCCTCCACCTTCCCTTTCACTTCTTCATTCCACCATCAGTCCCCGCGATGCCTGCCAGAGCGGCCTTTCGCGACACTCAACACCTCTCTAGCCGACTCCCTGATGCAACTAGAAGTCGTTTCCCACATACTATCTGCATCCCCCATACTCTCCCAAGCCCTCGAAGTCATCAACTTCTCCCCTAACTCCAAGGCCCTGGCTGAGGTCAAGCTTCCCCATTTAATCCTCGGCCGGTCAACCACCCTCCTCTTTCGTCTCACCTTCTTAATCTCCAAGTCCATCACCAAGAGCTTATGCTGGGTCGAGAGGTTCTCACTAGGTATCACCTTACAAGCTAACCCTTCATACTGGCATATCTCATGAGCAACTGAATAGAAACATATAAACTGGGAAAAACATTATGCGGAAGCAAGATCACGGAATAACTTGTCTAATGAATCACTAGTTAAAATATTTACAACATTGTTTTGTAAAAAAAAGAAAACTGGAACTGAATATAACTGTTTTGACTGACTGTGTATGAAGCCTCTACTAACACTGATTATAGTTAGCCGGGACATGACCCTCAGTTGTCTCTAATCAATGCATACTGATTGAGATAAACTGCTATGACTAATAATTGACTGGAGTTCCTGAATGAGGAGAACTCATCACCTGCTAGCTGGAAGCTGCGATCTGTCTGACTCTGATTCTGAGAGCTAGCACTAAAACCTGCATCATGAAAGGATGCAACACTAGAAAGTATGCGATCAGTACTTTGAATGTACTGAGCATGTGAGATATGCACTAACTTTAAAATCATGAGAAAACATGAATGTACCCAAAGCATGGCTGAAAACTGGACTAAGTATAAACATATATGAATGCATAAGTCAAAGCTGTCAAACGTGGGCTCTTTTACTGAAGTGGGTATAAAACATTTCTGAATTGTAATTGTGAGATACATAGACTATAAGATAACTAAGCATGCTGAAAATACTGATATGTTGGTTAAAACTGTAAATTGAATCTGTAGTACTCAGGCCAAAACATACTATGCATAAAAGAACTGAAATGCAAGAATAATCTGAAACATACTAAAACTGAGAATAAACATAAACTGAGGGCCTGAGGTACTGTGCTGAAACTGATACTGTGGGAGAGTCTATTAACCGACATAAACCACGTGAGCTAAACGTGGAGTCCGATGTATATGCCCCATCGAGAGGACCCAATATACCTTGCCAGGGTATAAAGGCATGGCTGATGTGATCACTAGTTCTGAGGCCGATGGGCTAAATAAACCTACGGTGGCACGTAGTTCTGGGACTTTAGGGTACGCTGAACCCTAGTCCAACTCGGTGCTAAGTATTACTCCCAAAACTGGTTATGCTAGCTCATTTAAACTGAAGTTCTGGAACACTGCGTCAGAAGTAGACTAGTCTGAAATCATTAGTTTCTGAAAAGCTGTAAACTAAAAGCTGGCTAAATTCTATTTAAAACTCAATACTAGAAATCTGGGTTAAACTTGGAAGGAATCTAGTTCATGAGAAAATACTTCAATTTTGGTCTAAGTTCTTGAAAAGAAAGCTAAATTATGCAGAAGATACTGTAAATCAAGGCTAAGTCTGCTTTATCTGAATTCTAGGGATTTTAAGAAAATATCCATAAAACTTCATGCAATATCTCTTAAAACATGTACGGGAACCTATTAAATCATAAGTAGTTAAATTCTGTAAAACATGCATAGTTGGGTATGAACCCTAGAATCATAGATTTGTAGAAATCATAACTGAAAGCTGAACTTTGGGCATGAGGGTGAAAGGAGGCCCTCATTGAATACCCACATACTTGATTACTGAAGAATTTCTAGGGCTGGAACTGGGGAATGAAACTTGGAGAAGAAATATGAAGGAAAACCCTTGAGAAACTTTCTTGCTTGAGCTTCATGCTCTTGCTTGCTTGAAACCCTAGGTGTCTTGCCATAGAGCCCTGAGAGCTTTTCTCTGAGATAGATCGATGATAATAGGAGAAATAACCCCTTTTGGGTGTTTAAAAGATGTGGGGAAAGGCCTGAGGTAAGGAAAGGACCAAACTACCTCCAACTTAAATGCTGAAAAAAGTGCAGAAAAGTCACCGGACGGCGCTTCCCACGGGCCATCGGACCCAACCGTCGGCTTCACGGGGGTCAAATAAGCTTGCTGGATGGTTCCCACGCCTGGCCACCACGGGCCGTCGTGGCTCCCACGGGCGTCACAAAAATTTCCCACGCCCATCGGATTTGACAGCCTGATAGTGCTTCACTAAAATGCCCATAAATTTTTACTCCGGACTTGGATTAATGAGAGGTTGGTGGCATTGGAAAGAAGACTCAAATACCTTTAATTTGGTGGGTACTAGGCCATCTATCTCTTTATATTCATGGAGCAATGATCATTTGAAGTTGACCTTAGTAAGAACTTACATGAAAACTAAATCGGTAGAAAGGCTTTCAACTTGGCTTTGAGCTAGATGTTCTTTATGACTTTAATTCATATCTTATACACCTCCAAAACTTAAGAATTGATCTTAATACTTAGATTCATAGAAGATTTATCAGTTTCGGGTCTAACCATATATGAAGAACGGTTCGGATCTTAGCTTAGAATTTATGGGGTGTTACACACACCTACTTTATTATGTCTGCAGCAATTCCTCTCTCCTCTTCTCACTTTTTCCTCATTTCCTCCCCACGAGTTGCCTCCTCAATCCTTCTTCCATCTTTTATCTAAAAACTCTCCCTCTATGCATCTGTTTTGAAGGCCAAATACATCATTTTTCTTTAGTTAATACTTTGAGTTGGAATTGCTTGGGTATTCATACAATTTTAATATAGTATTGCAGTAGATGGAGATCCTGGGTTCGAACTCTCACTATTGTCGTCCATAAAAAAAATATGCATGTGTTGTACCATGCAAAAGAATTAAACTTGCATGGGAGGGGATGTGTTGGCATAATTAAGTAAATAAAAGTATACCATAATTGATGTTCAGCTGGAAGAACGTGAGAAGAAGGAGAAGGCAAAGGGCATGGAATATGGTTCCACTTGCGCTAATGTGGGTTGTTTGGAGAGAGAAATAGGAGAGCTTTTGAAGGTGTAGAGTTGAGTTTTTCTCAGTGAGAAGCCGTCTCCCTTCCCTTATTTTCTTTTGGTGCTCATAGAAAGTCCCTTGTTGTATAGAGGATAGAGTTTGTAGAGAATCATGTCTTTTTGTAAATTCTCTACTTTTTGGTAAAGCTCTTGTATACGGCCGTTATGACCATGTTTATGAATGAAAATACTTTTACTTGATCAAAAATAAAAGTAAACCATATGTAATAGTTTAAACTAGCAACAACGAGAATGAGGGGAGATTAGTTACCCAAACAAAAGTGACATCATTAATGTGGGGTGGGGTGTTCACAAGAAAAACAAGAAGTAGGAGATACTCACCAATTATTAGGTGTTTTTTTTTGTGGGGGGGGGGGGGGGGGCAGTGGGTTAGGGAGATGGTTTCAAAAATAGAGTTTTGGGAACTCCATGCTGTTCGAGGATAGGATGGAGCAGTTTTCTAGGGTAATGGAACACTTCGATATGTCAATTGTCACCAACTTGTGGATTTACCTATGGTAGATGAAAATTTCACTTAGTACTGAGTCAAACTAGATAGACTGCTCATTGCAATAGGTTGGGAGAAATCTTCGAGAATGTCATCCAAGTGTCTGCATTTCGAATTAGCTTCGGATCACACCCCCAGAATACTTAATTGTAGTGGGATGAGAAGAAATCAGGTTTTATTCAAATTCGGAAATATGTGTTTAATGTCAGAAAACTTGGGGATTTAGTAATGAGCTGGTGGAGAGGACACCACTTTTTTTGTTTGGTCAGAAAGTAGAATTTGCAGAAAAGGGAATTGAGAAGATGGAATAGGAAAATGTTTGGGAGGATGGAAATAAAAAAGAATGGATCTAATGAACAATATTAAGAAAGTTGGACGTAAGGAGGCTTATAGTTAAGCGAGGAAGAAGTTGAAGGGGAACTAGCAAACATGCAATTGCTCAAAGATTAGTTGGAGAAAATAATCGAGCCTGTTGTGATTAGAAAAGGAATATTGTAACACAAACTTCTTTCATCTGTCAGATTCTTAACAAGAGAAGAATTATGTGGATGCAATATAAGCAGGGGAACAGAAGTAGGAGGGAGAAAAGAAAGTAGGGGTATAGTGAGAGATTCTCTATATCTTTATTAAGAAGATGAAGAGTTCTACCAACTTTAGAAGGAATAGAATTTGGCAACAGTGCGAACAATGGAGGGTGGTTGGAAAGGAAATTCTCGGAGGAAGAATTATAAGAGGTAGTCCAAAAATTGTGTGGGAGACTGGGCACCTTATCCAAATGGCCTGATAATGGCACTCCTCAAAGAATATATTCAGCGAGTATATTATGAATGATTAAGGCAACTCTCAAAAATCAGGAATGCAAATTCTTGATGCAGGTTTAGTCGCAACTAAACTTCTGGACTCCAAAACTAAGAGTAAGGAATCATGTCTGTTGTGCAAACTATATTTGAAAAAAGCATACAACCATGTTAGCGGGGTCTTTTCGAGTTGTGATGGGAAGATGGGTTTAAAGAGAAGTTGACACAATAAGTTTTTCCCACTCTGACTTAAAATTCTCGATATTGATTGATAGGGTATTTTGTAGGATTTTTTTTACAAATCAAGGGGTACGACAAAGAAACCCTTGTCACCTTTGTCCATAAAGTAATAATTCATTAAAACAGTAATAGGGGGTTGCTCGAAGGATTTCTTAGCTTCATCAGGGACTAGAGATGATGTCCAAGTTTCTCACTTGTTCTTTGCAAATGATTCCCTTGTATTTTGTGATGCAGACATGACTCAACTCTATTGAAGCACCAGCAGAACTCGTTAGTTTTAAGGTGGGATGTCTTCCTACAACTTAACTAGGACTACTCTTGGGAGCAAGTCGTAAGGAATGAGCAAACCACTTGATTGACTTGGCATTCATGACTCATGATTATCTATATACAGTCAAACCTCTCTATAGTGGCAGCGTTTGTCTGAACATTTCATGGTTGCTATATGAAGTGCGGTTATATATGTTTAAAAACACTTGATGTTAAATCTCATTTAGCTGTTATAAACAAAAGTATGCAAAAGATTAGTTTAATGATTTTGTGTACCAAAAATAAGGAATGTATTTGTTAACTAGTTTAACCAAAAAAATAGAAATGGTATGAATGTAAAAAGGCAAACATTAGTAGTCTTTCCTCGTGAAGTTATGACCATAACTGATGGGACACCATTTAAATACATTTTTTTCCCTTTTAGATATTTGTACTTGAAATTTACTATGTGCATGACATTAGTGATGATTACCATAAATATTTTAATATTTTATTTTATACATAATATATTTCTTACAAAATATTATTACTCAATATTTGAGTATGACTGTTATAGATGGGTAATTTTACAAAGAGTGTACTGCTATAATGAATGTCATTGCTATTATAGATAGAATGTTGTTATAGAGAAGTAAAATATAACATGAAAAATCGATTTTAGAGAAAATCAGGCTGCTATACTGAAATGATTGTATAACAAATGGTTGTTATAGAGAGGTTTGACTGTACTTGAAGAATTGATTTGATGGGAAGGCATTTTATATATGTCCATGGCATATATTTTCTCATATCTGAGGCACTTATTCATGCTTTTATATGAGGTCACGAGAAATTTGCAATATTGGGTAATAGAGGAGCTTAACAAACTACTTTTAACTCTTATATGAGAAATGAGTTTAATGGGAATATTTCATTCTAGATAGGTGATGGGAGTTAGGATGAGTTTTTGGAGACATGGGGGGGGGGGGGGGTCTCATTTTGAGAATTACATTTCCAAACATGTAAGAATTTCATGCACAAAAAAAACATCAATCCTACAAGTATGGAGTCTACAAGGGGAAGAAGTGATTTAGGATTTGAGGTTTAGGAGAAACTTGCAAACTTGGAGGTTGAAGAATCTCAAAATCTGGTCGATTTGCTTGACAAACAAAGAGATTCACAGGATAGTCAAGATATATGGAGATAGGGGTGGGGGAACTGAAGACTTTTCTGTCAAGTATGAGAAGCTTTTGATTAGGATGTGTCAACTTTTCCACATATCTTGGTATGGATCCCTAGGGTACCGAGAAAGCGTGTTTTTTAACTTGGTTAATTGCGCGAGGAGTTATCTTGAGGAAGAGGAGGTTACTTATGTCGGTGCTTCATGTGTAAAGACTCAACAGAAGATGTGAATGACCTCCTTTATATAGTCGGATAGCATCTTGTTTGTGGTGGGAAATTATGAGATAGTTCGGACTCGAGTGAGTGATGACGGACACTGTGAAGAAAACAATGTTTAACATGGGATGTTGCTCTGCTAGAACTTATATGGACCGTGTGGAGAGAAAAGTAGGAAAGCTTTTGTTGGAGTAAGGATTTCGTATACTTGAGGAATAGCCTCTTATCCTATATTTCTTTTTTGTGCTCCCACGAGGATGTATAGAATATTGAGTGTCTTTGTAGAAGCCGTATCTTTTTCTAAGGTTACCTTTTTGGTATACTTATTGTATACGGGCATGTTTTGCCCTTCTTTTAATGAAATTTATTACTTTATCCAAAAAGAAAAAGTAAAAGATTTCACCTATTAAGAAAGATACTTGGAAGTGAACTAAACAAGGAAATGTAAATGAAATCTTTCTGAAAAGTGCAAAGATAATTTCCCTTATTCATCCTTGTGTATCCCTCATCCGAGTGTATATCCTGCGTCGGATCCTCCGAATATGCACTACTTATGAAGGGTCGACATGCATCTGTTTGTATTTTTGAAGAGTCCTATAGACTACAGATGATTGGATGGTGTTCATAGTAATTCATGCTTTGGCATGAAAATTGTATGCTTTGTATATACATCTTGTCTGTGGGCTGTTTCCATTCAATCAATAATATACTTGTTTCATCAAAAAGAAAAGGTAAAACTCCATGCTTTTGCGATTTAAAACATTGATTATAACTTAATATCAACAAATACAAGTGGCATAACTCATATATATATATATATATATCTGTTTATTTGACTTTTCAGCATGTCTCTCGATATTCACGCAAATCTTTACGGGTGCTTGGAAGTGTGGGTGAGCCTATCAATCCAAGTGCATGGAGGTGTCAACTATACATATAGATCTTTTCTTTGTCTTTTTTCCCCCTAAATAAGACATCCACGAAATGCCTTCTTCCCGTTTTTGTTTGTCTTTGAGCAGGTGGTTTTTCAATGTGATAGGTGATGCAAGGTGCCCCATATCTGATACATGGTGGCAAACAGAAACCGGTGGCTTCATGGTATCTTAGTTACTGCTTATTTCATCATTATTCAGAAAAATTAAAATCTTACTTCAGTCTTAATTATTTCCTTCTAGATTACTCCTTTACCAGGAGCGTGGCCGCAGAAACCTGGTTCTGCTACTTTTCCTTTCTTTGGAGTCCAGGTACCTACTTGAGATAATAGTTCTGCTACTTTTCCTTTCTTTGGAGTCCAGGTACCTACTTGAGATAATAAACAGATCTCCAAGTATGATTAGAAACCAATCTTTCATTTGGTATTGTAGGAATGATATTATTGTAGAAGTCAATCTCCAAGTATGCGATGGTGTCACCCATGCCACGCAATACCATCTTTGAGAATGGCTGAATACATTTAGGATTTAATACATGATAACTGTATGTGTGTAAGGAAAGTTAAAACTGGAGTCATGCAGCGCTTGTATCTTTATTTGTCATGATAACGTGGATCAAGGAAAACCCTCTAAAATTTGGTCTTTGCTCTTTCCCCAACATATGGTCATGACGTCTAAAATCATGCAGCCAGTAATAGTGGATGAGAAAGGTGTTGAGATTGAAGGTGAGTGCAGCGGGTATCTGTGTGTGAAAAGCTCGTGGCCTGGGGCATTCCGAACACTTCATGGGGATCACGAGAGATATGAAACCACATACTTTAGTGCCTTCCCTGGCTATTATTTCAGTGGTGATGGCTGCAGCAGGTATTTTCCAGTGAAGTACACTCCTGGTTGTCTGTATACGTCGTCATAAGGGAACATATAGGCATAATTTGTTTTCCTTCTGATTGCTTGAAGCAGTTTTGACTGATTTTCCATTGTCATGTTCAAACTTCTGTTTCAGGGACAAAGATGGTTACTACTGGCTCACTGGAAGAGTAGATGATGTGATTAATGTGAGGTATAGTTTGCATATGAATTTTCATATTTATAATAGTGCCAATTCAATTGGAAGCGAGTAGTTTGCAGGTACTATCTTTTATAGCTAGTTGAACTGGTAGTTCTACTTGTTTGTTGTATGAAGTACTTTTAACACATGCAGTGGACATCGTATTGGCACAGCCGAAGTGGAATCTGCTCTAGTTTCACATCCTCAGTGTGCTGAAGCAGCTGTGGTTGGTGTGGAGCATGAGGTACTTTCATGGTCTAGTTCTCGTCTGAGTTTATATGGAGTTTTCCCTTCTCTACTCTAATCTGTTCTTTTGGAGTCCACGTGAAAGGTTAAAGGACAGGGGATATATGCATTTGTTACTCTGGTCGAAGGTGTTCCATACAGCGATGACCTGCGAAAAAGTCTTGTGATGGTTGTTAGGAACCAGGTATATTTGTTCCATTCTCTCTGGCAATCCAACATTTGCTTATTGTGTGTTTTTCCCTTTGTTAGACAGGCTACTTGAATACTATCTACCAATGGGGCAAAATTTGCCAATAAACCATCCAAACTTAGTTGAAAATGAAAATAAAAAGAAGAGAAAATCTGGCCATAGGACTGAAGCTGTGACTTACAAAGAGTGTGTGTGCCAATCTTCAAGCTTTAAGAGTCTCGTTTTTCCATTGCAAAGTTGTTGGGACCATGCCCTTTTTATCTCTTACCAAGACTAGTTTTTTTGTGTGTTGCTTTTTTCTTCTGGAGTTCTGTACTGAAGCAGTAGTTGGCGTAAGTAGTCATCTCCTTGACGGGTCTGACACTTTAACCCGTGGTATTGGGTAGGATATTTGAAAAAAAGGTTGAGTTGGATTTTTGGTGAAGATAAAATGAAAACCAAGGAATTATTAATTTTATTCCTTTTGAGGAGTTACTTATTTAGTTTGTTTTGCCAAACATACATGCGCTTGTACAAACACCAAAGGAGAAAAAAGAAAAAAAGAGAAGCTTAGAGAGCACTGCTTATCTGATAAATATACTACAACAACATACCCAGTATAATCCTATAAGTGGATTTGGAGAGGGTAGAGTGTACACAGATCTTACCCCTACATAGTGGAGGTATAAAAGCTGTTTCAGAAAGACCCAGGATAAACTTATCACACCCACTGTGGGGTTCGAACCCTCGATTACAAGGTTAAGAGCCTTGCGCTCTACCAACTGAGCTAGATGGGCTCTTTTTTTTAGCTGATAAATATGAGATATTTTTTTACTGCAGAATGTACACTAACATTCTCTTTATATTTGAGACTGCATGAAGTTGTTACCACTGTCTGAAGCTTTCCATTTCACATGTCAGATTGGGGCTTTTGCAGCGCCAGACAAGATACATTGGGCACCGGGTCTTCCAAAGACAAGAAGTGGGAAAATAATGAGAAGAATTCTGAGGAAAATTGCTTCCAGGCAGTTAGATGAGCTTGGGGACACTAGTACACTTGCAGACCCAACTGTGGTTGATCAGCTTATTGCACTTGCTGATTGTTAACGTAACAACTTCTAAATATGGTGAAGTTACAGGTTTAGCTGACTGTGTTGGTAGAGATTGGTATTTTGTTTCCGTTTTAGTGGGATTTTTATGTGAGCCCTTTTCTCTCCAAATTTGAAACAACTTATGGTTAACACACTTTTGAAGATCAGGTTACATTGAGAATCAAGAAATAAAATACCAGGATGTGGATTTTCTCTTCAATGTAATTTTGGTTTTCTTGTGCCACTTTTCATCACTTTGTTCATTAAAAGATGAAAACATACATGAGGAATAATTGTTTTCACTGAATTTTATCTTTGCACGTCTAAAATTTTATAATTAGGGATCTGATATCAAAGTGGAGAACTTGTTCGAGGTGGTTGGAGGACTAATATTTGAACTTACTATGAGAAGCAGTTTCAACAAAAGAAATGAGAAAATTATGTGTAGTTTGTAAATGTATTCTATAATGAGACAAAAAGTTTGTTTTTACTTTCATTTTAAAAAAATTAAATGATTTTTTTTACTCTTGGGGCGTGTTCCAAGAAAATATTTTCTAGGAAAATAAGTTGTTTCTTATTTTCTTGTGTTCGGTGCGCAAGTAGAATTATTTTTCTAAAAGCATTTGTATATATATCTAACACAACAATGAGAATGGCTAGGGACAGAATGATGGATATTGTGGTGGGTGGGGTGGGGTAGGGGGGTGGGATAGGAAAAAAATCTTTTGGCTGGGGATGGGGGTTGGGGGTCCGGTAGGGGGTGGGTAAGAAAAGAATTTTAAAAAAAAATTGGAGGTGGGTGGGTGGGGGTGGCAGGGTGGGGTAAAGGTGGGGGTGGGTGTGAAATTTGGTCGGGTGGATGATTTTGAGAGTGGTATGAGACATTACCACTTGTTTTCCCTACTTTCATTCAGGAAAACATTTTTCTTATTTTCAAGGAACTTGTTTTCCTAGAGAAAATATTTTTTAAATTTTTTAATCAAACAAACATGAGAGAAAAATTTTAATCAAACGAACAAATATTTTTAATCACACCCTTAAGCTTGGACACTTGTTAGGTGTAGATTATAGGCCGAGTGATTTGAGAATATTATTATCACTGAAAATTGGACCCTAATTCGCATGCGGTCAAATAAAATCTAGGGAAAGAGGCTTGATATACTTCGCAATTTTGCGAATGTAGAACTGATGCATTTCTCGTTAAAAAAGTGGTTCATATATATACCTCATATATTTCTCGTCAAGATATACCCTTTTCAACTGATGAAAGTGACAATTTTTCTCTTGCTTTATCACATGCGGTTGTTTCTTTTTCTAATCTCTTTGTAATATTTTATGGTTGAGAATTTTTCTTTATTCTCAAATAAAAATTAAGTAAAAATCAAAAAGGGATGTAACAAAAAAGTAGAAAAATAAATGAAATAGAAAAAAAATAAATCAATTGATTACATACATCCTTACTTGAACATATCCTCATATACCCTTCTTCCTCTCTAAAACTTTAAAACATGGAGCTTCTATTTCTTTTGTTTTTCTTTCTCTAATTTTCTTTATCATCACTTGAGTTCATATAGAGTTAAGTACTGCGACCATCGTCTTCTACAAAATCAAATGCAAACTTTTTCATAATTTTGCACACGCATCATAAACATCATAAGAAGAAATCACGAAAAGCAAAAAGAGAGGAGGAAAAAAGAAAAGGGAAGAAGATGCTAATCCAAAAATTTCAGCTGACTGGGTAAAAAAATAGGGATGTTACTTTTTCCATACCCATTTTATGCATGACTCAATAGATTTTTAAATGTCATTTACATCTTTTTCTTAATTCATAATGAATATTAAAGGTGGTACATTAATAGCCATTTTTGGAGCGGATGAATTGCATATGAAAGAGTGGGATAGTAATAATTATTTTTGGAATGACATAATTGTATGCATTTTTTTTTATTAAATATATAATCGTATGCATTAAATCTTGCTATAGTTTCATAAATTGTTACTGTTTTTAAGCAAGAAAATGAGCTAAAATGTCAAAAAAATTGAGAAAAAAGATAAACACAAATCTGGGCCATAAAGAAGTGTCACCTCATCTCTTTTATATCTAGTTTTATTATTATATATAGATGTGACAAAAAGACCCCTCTCAGTGGTGTGGGTGAGATACATGGGTGGCTATGTAGCCATATAGCTCATGTGGGTGATTCCAAAACCTCATTCAAATACTTTTTGGTTGCGTGACTCAGCTACGTGGGTAAGCCACGTGGCCCACTCAAATTTTTCCTTTATCTCTTTTAGTCATTTTTTCATTAAATTTTTGGTCTTCATATTCAATGTACTCAATCAAGTTCCAAGAGAAGAAAATGGTCTCCAATCTCTAAGCTTCAAGCTAAGGATTCCATCTTCAAGTCTCCATCCTCAAGTCCCAAGTTAGGAAAGCTTCAATCAAGATATGTGTGGAATTCCTTCACCCTTATGCCCAAAACTTCAATCTTCTAAATTGATTTTATGAATTTCTAAATTAGGGTTCTTACCCAATTCTCATGTGTTCTTCCATAAATTATTTTCTCATGATTCTTCTATGGATTCTAACACTAAATTACATGATTTATTTCATGGGTTTTTATAAGGGGTTTCCTATTCATGATTTTAAAACTAATCCTTATCCAATTTATGAAACTTGGGTTCTTACCCAAATTGGGGAAAACTTATGAGTTCTGTTTTAAAGCATAAGTTCATGGTTTCTCATTACGTATCTATGATTTAATTGAAGTTCCTTAGTTGATTTCAAAAGCCCATATGTTGATGATGAATTTTAGCATGATTCCTTTGAATTGCATGTCTTCAAGCAAAATTGGTATGTTTAGATAACATGACTTCTATTTTTATGAAATTGCATGCCTAATTCTTTAAGCTATGATATTAGAAGGAAAGTATATTTTGAATTATGGTTTTGCAAAGCTTTAAGACTCATGACTTGTGAATTGCATGACATCAGATATGTCCTTATGCTTTTCCAACAGTTTTGGACATTAGATATGTCCCTATATTTTATGAAAGGTTTGGCATCCAAATATGTCTACCTAAGTTATGAACAGTTTTGACATCAGATATGTCACAAGTATTATGAGCTATATGTATATGTTTTGGGAGTAGTATTTAGCACCGAGTTGGATAGGGTGAGAGTACCCTTAGTCCCAGAACTACGTGCCTCCGTAGGTTCTAAGTCCCCTCAGTTGGGCATCAGATTTAGTGATCACGCCACAGTCATGCCTTTATACCCTGGCAAGGTATATTGGGTCCTCTCGATGGGGCGGATACATCGGATTCCATGTAGCTCAAATGGTTTATGTCGGTTAAGAGAACCTCTCACAGAAGCTAGTTTTCATGAAAAGATTGTATTGACTCTTTGCTTTCAGATTTCAGACTTACTACTTATGACTTATGATTTTATTATGTTTTCAGCTTATGATATTGCATTGAGTCATTACATTACAGATTTTACTATTATCATATTACTTCAGCTTCAAGATATTTTAAGCATGTTTTATCATAAATTATGCATGATCTCAGTTTTAAGCATGCTTCCAAGTATATTTCATCATATCACATGCATATCTCACATACTCGGTACATCTTATAGTACTGACGCATATTTGCGATGTATCCTCTTGATGATGCAGACTAAGGTTCCCTCCCTCAGGCACGTGGCTAGAGACCGCAAGCCATTCTAGTCAGTGTTGGTGAGTCCTCATTATTCAAGGGCGAGTTATGATCTTAGTATTCTGTATGGCTGTTTACTTTCCTACTTTGAGTTAGCTAGGGTCTTGTCCTAGCAACTCCTTATGTCATGTAGAGGCTTTTCAGACATAGACAAAATTCGAGTCTCCTTTTTGGATTACGTTTCTTATTGACTTCATCATTTATGGATTGGGTTGCCTAGCTTTCTATTTATGCTTCCGCTATGTTTTCTCGTGTATGCCTATGTTATGTTATGACCAAGGGTTAACTTGGGGCACTTGTGGTCCCGAGTCCCATGTTACGTCTAGGGGGTAGCCTCGGGGAATGATAGTACATCACGCAAATAATGCACAACCTGCAATTGCACTGTTAGCCTTTGGTACAAAGATCATAACATCTTGTATCAACCTCCACCACCACTATCAGCCGCTATGATCACTACCATCAATCCTTACTACCAACCACCTCTATCATCACTAGGGTGTTCACAGTTTGGTGAAAAATCAAATCAAATCATTTAAAAAATTAACATTTGATTTAGTTTGGTTTTAAATTTTAAAAACCGATAATATTTTGTTTAGTTTGGTTTTGGTTTTACTAAAAAAAATTAAAAAAATAATCAAACCAAACTGATAAATTATATACATAAATTATATAATTATTTGAATAAATGATATTAGTTTTTCATAAATAATTATAAATATTTTATACCTTTTTATCATTAATTTGATTTTAGTCTACTTATTTTACATGCACTACAACACTTTTAAATTTCATTTCTTAAACAATGTGCTCAACCCCAATTTGTCTATATGTTGTGCGGTGTATTATTAGTTTTTAATGTTCTTTGCTAAAAGATCTATCTACTCTTGAATGACTTGCAAGTTGGCCATTCTATTTAAAGTTGTATATTGCCTCAGTGAATGTTAGACATGTGAAGTGGAGTAACCTCCATAGTTATGCAATTTAAATATGCTAAAACTTCATAATAGTGTTGAAAAATAATATAAGATTTCGCTACATTCATCTTGTGATAGTAGAGATAAATTTGTTGATTCCTAATGTTCATTTGAAATACTCCCTCCGTCCCAATTTACGTGGCACTTTTCTGATTTTGAGATTCAAACAAGTCTTTCTTTGACCATAATTTTTTCATATATTTTTTAATATTTTGAACTGTTAATTATTGTGCTTATAATACTTTTTGTGTAGTTTCTAAATATGTAAATTTTAATTTAAAAAATTTAAAGATTTAATGCCCGAATTCAGGGTCAGAATTAAACTGTTTGACTCTCAAAATTCAAATTGTGCCACATGAATTGGGACAGAGGGAGTAGTTGTCTAATGTCTCAATTATTTTACTATTATCAATCTATTATTTAGCTAGTTATAAATCAAAAAACTTAACTAAACCGACAAGAATCAAACCAATAATTTTTGTTTTATTTGGTTTGGTTTTAGAAATTTAAAAAATCGACTAAATTGATTTGGTTTTGATTTTAATCAAGAATCAATCCAAACCGAACCATGAACACCCCTAATCGTCATAACAAGCTCTGTCATCAACTACCACTAACACATCATCAAACACCACACATTCTTCAGCAAAAAATTACACAAGATGTCCCCTAAAGTGGGTGGTCTCGATTTTTTGTCCCGCATTAGAAAAATCTTTAGAGACTAACCTTTCTTCCTTTTTATGTACAAAACAAATACATTTTTATTCCTCTACACCTCAAATATTTTTAAACAACTTTCCATCCTCATTTGCCTCTCAACTTCTTCTTTTTTAAAAAATATCATTTTTCACGTTCTTTATTTTTCTTTTCTTTTTTCTTTTTTCTTTTAAAAACTTTTTTTCTCCTTTTTTTTCGTTTCTCTTTTTCTTTTAAAAACCTTTTCTTCTCTTTTTTTTTTGTTCTCTTTTTTCTTTTTCCTCAACTTCTGTGGAGAAGAATATCCTAGTTTTGGAATAGTGTTGCCCATGAGGCATAAATTTTTTTTTCTATTTTTTGAACTACGTTTTGCCTGTAAGGTAAGAGTTATAAAGTATTACATAAGTTACACATAGTGAAATAGTGTAAATTATTGCAAATGAAACGTACATTTTTTTAAAACCCCTAAGCTACGTTTTGCCTCTAAGGCAAGGATTATATAGTATCCAATTAGTTAGATTTTGTGAAATAGTGTAAATTATTGCCCATGAGGTATAAGTTAATTTTTTAAAACCTTTGAGCTATGGCTTACCTCTAAGACAACAATTACTACGTACCTCATAAGTTAGACTTAATAAAAATGGTGTAAGCTATTGCCCATGAGGCGTAACTTGTTCTTTGAAAGTCTTTGGGCCAAGTCTTGCGTCCAAGACAAGAGTTACAGAGTATCTCATAAATCAAGATACAATGTGGTAGTGTCGAATCTTGCTCATGAGGCGTACTTGTTGTTTGGAAGTCCTTGGGTTTCAGTCTTGCTTCTAAGGCAAGATTATATATAAATATATAATTCAAAAATAGTAAGTACTAAAAAAATTATCTTGAACCTTGATACTTGGGTCTAGGGCTGACAACGGACCCGAAACCGGACCAACCGGACCGGTATTTACCGGAAGCGGCACCGCCCAATGGGCAAGCTAACCGGAGCCGGGACGGTACCGGTATCGGACCTACCAGAATTTTTTGCCGTACTTGTCCCATCCCGTACGTACCGGGGTAGGACAGGACCGGAATTCCGATATACCCCCCCCCCCCCCCTCCTCTCCTTCTTTTAAAAAAAAATTAATTAACTTAAAACTTGATTATTTATAATTGAAAAAGTTTCAAAATATATAACTTATTTAATATTTTTTTTAAAGTATAACTTAATAAGTTAAACTTTTTTCAAAGTTTAAACTTTTAAAGTTTAAATTTTAAACTCGTAAAATTTAAATTTTAAACTCTTAAAGTTTATATTTAAATTTTTCAAAACTATATAACTTACTTACTTAAGTTTGAAACTTTTTAAGCTATATCAAACTTTCAAACCTTTTTAATTTCAAATTATAACTTAAGTTTGAACATTTTAAACTATAAGTTTGTTAAAGTCTTGAAAATTGAAATATATAAAAAAGACTTGTATTAAATATTTAAATTGAAGACAATAATTAAAAAAAATTAAGGCGAATAACCTATAATTTTATTCATAAAAAATTAAATGGTATAATTTGTATTACAAATATTAGAAGAGCACTTAATCTATGCAACCACCTTCTAGGAAGGATTCTGTTTGAATTAAGTCTTGAATTATCATACTAATATCTGTAATTTTCAAAATAGTCTTGTCTTAGATCTTCTAACATTTCTTTGGTAACATATTCTGAAAGTGGTTATAGTGTTTGTTCCTTCAATGCATTCATGTCGTCTTCACTACTATCTACCAAAATAGTATCTACATCATATTCAAATTGGGCAGGTAAATTCTTTCGCTCGGCATTGATGCAATCTCTAAACAATACCGATATCTCCAAGTTGTCTGATGCTAATGAATACCTATGCTCTTCAATTTGAAATCTTGCTGCACTAAAAGCGCCCTCCGAAGCTACTGAAGATGCTTGAATATCTAGCACATCTCGAACCACCGGTTGAAGTTTTGAAAATGCCTTGCCGCGAGTTCTCCACCATTCTAAAAGTTGATGATGGCCTTGTGCAATCCTAATACTTTCCGTTCCCTGATTAAGATATTCATCAAAATCATTCTTTTCATTAGAAGTAAGACCAAGATAATTTTCTAGCATATCATCAATATTATCTTCAAATCTACTCCTAGAAGTTTCAGGTTCTTCATTACGTACTACTTCATTTATTCTACCAGAATTATACAAGTAATACAATTTTCTAGCTTCAATTTTTATGCTATCTTTAATTGTTGTCAAACTAGGTACTTCGTCATCTTCAATATCTAAATTTGAATATATTTTTTCAATCATTTGTGATGCATCTATATCTTTGTAAGTTGGGTTTAATAAACAAGTATTTAAATAAATTTGAGGAATAGGAAAAAAAAAATCAAAAATTGCCTTAATGGAGTCTTTAAACCTTTCAATATTTTTGAATTTAGAAAATTTATCAGAAATAGCACAAATATTTGGTAAAACTGATCAAATAGTTGGATAATAAAGTCCAGATATTTGTTTTGTAGCTAAATAATTTTTTTTAGAAAATCTATAAGATCCTTTACACCATCTCAATCACTTTCAGAAATTCTATAATCCATATTGGCATTATGAACATTCCAAACTATTTGTACAAGCTTTCTATATTCATAAGAAACTTTAAGCATTTCATATAAAGAATTTCATCTAGTAGACACTGATTTTGAAAATTTTCTAACCGGAAGATTAAGTTCTATACAACGGTTTTCAAAATCCTTATGTCTACTCTTTTTTTGATATTTAAAAATAAAATGACAAGCAACTTCACATTTCATACAACCTTTATCATACATTGCTATACCATCTCTTACAATCAAATTATATATGTGTGCAGCACACCTAATATGAAAACCATCATAATAAATAGGGCAAAGTATCGATTTTAGTCTATCAATAGCATTTGTATTATTAGAAGCATTATCTAGGGTGACACTAATTACTTAATTACAAAGTTCATAAAAGCCTAAAACTTCTACAATAGTTTGAGGTATGTAACTACCAGTTTTATTATATTCACAAACTTTAAAATCTAAAATTCGTTTTTGCATGTTCCAATTTTCATCAATCCAATGGTCAATAATACTGAAATAATCATTACCATTAACACTACGACCCATATCAGAAGTGATAGACACCTTACAAGTATTATAGGAAAATAAATAACGAAGATAATGAAAATATTGACCTTGATAAATAAAAACAACTTTTTTAATTATGTTTCTTGAAAAACCTTTAAAAGATGGATTATACACTATTTGAATATAATGAATAAAATTGAGATTTTCACCAAAACTAAAAAGCAAGCCACTAACAATAATTATTTTAGCTAATTCTTCAAGATTTCTTTCTCTACTATATGTGCGATGTGTACTAGGGACAAATATATTAGAAGCTTTTAACTGTGTTTGAACCATGTTAGAATGCTCTATTCCTACAGATGTATCAGGAAGGGGAGTACCAATTTTTGTAGCTTCGTCTATAGCCTTAGCTTACAAAAATTCAAGCTTACAATATCCCATCAAATAATTACTTAAATATCCTGTCCCACCCTCATTTTTCAAAGTTTTATGATTCAAAACACGTTTACATTTATTATAAATAGCTTGAGTTTTATCCTCACTTTGAGTCATAAATTGCCACACAACAGATTTTTTAGGACGTTCAGCCTTGGACTTAGCCCTAATAGGATGTACAGGGGAGCGAGAGCGGGAGCGGGAGCAGAAAGAGGGAGATCAGTAGCGGGACTAGTAGTGTAACACCCCAGAATTCGATTCAGCTGTTAATCCTAATTTCTGAGAAATTTGTAAAGTTCCAGAGATCACAAACCAGATCACGGACCGTAGTCCTGGACCACGATCCGTAGTCTAATCCGTGGTCTGCTTCTCGATTATTTTTTCCCTCAGCCTACGAGTCACTCGATGACTCGTGGTTTAGAACCACGACCCGTCCTGTGGACTCGTGGTTCGAGTTCCAGAGGACTCCATGAAGAGTCCTGAAAATGACGAGTTGGTTGACGACCCGTCCTTTTGAACCACGGGTCGTCCTTTCCCCCGTAATCCCTGAGGATCAGAGGATCCTCATATCCTTAAGTCAGAACCACGAGTCAACAGGACGGTCCATCATTTTAGTTGATTGTCCATAACTGACTCGTGGTCTCTAAAGCTGAGTTTTTTTATCAGTTTTTCTTAATTAAATCCCAGGGGTATTTTTATAATTACCCATCCTTTTAACTCTTAATTGAGGTTGTTTGGCCACTTTAGTAGGGTTTCTACTCCTATTAACCTAAGTCTCTTCTTATTCCTCATTCAAGCACCCAAAAGAAAAAGAACTTCATAACTCCAAGTCTCAAGCTCAAGATCAAGGGTTTCAATTTCAAGTCTCCATTCTTCTCATTCTTAATTGGAAAAGCTTCAAATCAGGTATGTGGGTATTCAATAAGGGAATTCCTTCACCCTTATGCCCAAAACCCCAATCTTACAAATTGACTTTATGAATTTCCAAATTAGGGTTCTTACCCAATTCTCATGGGTTCTTCTATAAATTGTTTCCTCATGATTCTTCTATGAATTCTAACTCTAAATTACATGATTTTGCATGGATTATTATAAGTGGTTTCCTATTCATGATTTGAAGGCTAACCCTTGTTCAATTTATAAAATTATTATGAATTCAGTTTATTAGCATCAATTCATAGTTTCTCATCTTTTACCCATGTTCCATGTTTTATTTAAGATTCCTTAAGTGTTTTCAAAAGCCCATGCATTGAGAATGGTTTCTAGCATGATTTCACCCACTTGCATGTTTCAAGTAAAATTTGACATGTTTAGATATCATGACCTCAAGTATTATGAAATTGCATGCCCAATTCTTCAAGCTATGAATTTAGAAAGGAAAGTATATTTTTAAACTATGGCCATGCAATGTTTTAAGGATTTTGAAGTATGAATAACATGACATTAGATATGTCCCTATGTTTTATGAAAGGGTTGGCATCTAGGTATGTCTACCTAAGCTATGAACAGATTTGGCATTAGATATGTCACATGTATTATATGAGTTATATGTATGTTTTGGGAGTAGTATTTAGCACCGAACGATGATGATTCGATTACTCAAGTTCAAAAACTATGTTGTCAGCGTATGTTATGTATCGTACGATGGGCTTATGAACGTGGTTCCACGCTACGACATCATGGTGCCCTTGCCTAAGCGAGGCATAGGCAGCTTTGCCAACTAGGGTTATATAGTTGGACTATGGTGCCCCGTACCTTGGCAGGATTCGGGACAACTTTGCTAACTAGGGTTATATAGTTAGATTCCATGTAGCTCACATGGTCTATTGTCGGTTATAAGAAACTCCCGTATGAATGCTTTCAAGTTTTCTAAGTCTTATGATATCTTATCTTGAGGTTTGACTTCTATATCATGCTTTACCTTTCAATTATGATATTTTCTTATGAATTCTCTATTTAAGCATGAACTCAGTTTTAAGTGTGTTTTTATCATGATTCTGCATATCTCATATGCTCAGTACATTCCATAGTACTGACCACATACCTCTTTGTGTTGCATTCTATTATGATGTAGATTCTCTAGTTCGTTCCCAGATTTGAGGCTAGTAGATCAGCAGCACATCCAGCCAGCTTTGTGAGTCCTCCTCCTTCGAGGACTTGGAGTTTAGCTTCATTCTAGACTTTTAGTTCTTTCATTCAGTTTTCAGTAGTTAGAGTTAGCTGGGGGCTTGTCCCAGCAGCTCATCAGTAGTAGAGGTTTCTAGACATAGAGTCAGAAATTCAGCATAATTCAGATTGTCATTTTTTGACTCATATTTATATAACACATCAAGTTACTCATTACTTCAGTTAAGCTTCCGTTCTTATGTTTTGTTCAGTTTTAAGTCATGCTAGTGCCAGAGGGTTATCTTGAGATCACTTGTGATCTTGGGTCCCGTGTTACGTTCAGGGGGTAGGCTCGGAGCGTGACAAGTAGGTGACTCTGTTTCATCATCATCATAAATATCATTATCATTATCAAAATTCTACTTCTTCATCAAAATTACCAAAACCTTCTTTGTAAAGATTCATGATCTAATTCAATATTACTATCAATATTGAAAGCAGTTTCATTAACATGCGTAAAATCATCCGTATTAATTCTTACTTGAGCCACTTCTCTAGTTTTAGATTTAGAAAAAACTACCTACTTTATTTTTTCCTGAAATGAATTAGTGACCCTACCAAAAAGTATTTTTTTAGCTTTATCAATATTTTTATTACCGAAATCCATATTAAACTATTAAAAGTAAGCAAATTAAATATAATACGAAAATTAAATACAAAAAAATAAATAAGTAAAGAGATAAAATGAATGTACTAAACGTCTGCGTAAAAGCAGACGGGTATGAAACATGAAGATTGCTCCAAAATAATTCACTAAAACTTTCAAACTAATAAAACTAACAATTTAATAAAGATTGTAGTAGAGAATTATAGATGAGATGAGACTTGAGAGAGTAGAAGAAGAAGAAGATTTGTAATTGAATTTGTGTGAGTAAATAATGAAGGGATGAAGATATTTATAGTTAAAAAATAGGACTAATATGTAATTTTAAAATTTTTGGGGTATTAAAAAGAGTTTCGGGGTAAGAGGGTGTTTTGGAGGGGGGGGGGGGTATTGGGGGTGAAATAGCCGTTGGGTGGGGCCCACTAGCCATTCCCAACAGCTAGCCCAACGGCTATAACCTTAAAAAAATAATTAAAATCTAATTCTCGCCTAATGAACGGGACCGGTATTGTTACGGACCAGACCGAGACGATTTGGTAAAAAATCCATTTCCGTCCCGCTACCCCTTCCCAGTACCCCCTCCCATTCCTCAATCGAAGGAAATCAGATCAGGTCGGAACCAGTAACAGACCGGTACCGATACGTCTCGGTTCCGTTGTCAGCCATCCTTGGGTCTTGGGGTAAATTTTATTTAAAAGAAATATAAAATGTATAAAATAAGTAACTTTTTAGATTTATTTACTTATCAAGACACATATGATGATATAATATTAAGCTCCTTTTAAATTGTTATGGTTTTAGATGACGTTTGGAATTAGTTTATAGGTTTGGAGAGTACTTTTGTCCAAAGAATTTTCATTAAATAAATGAAGGTTATTTTTGTAAGACTTTTCTTATGGGGGACAAAATATAAAGACCAACCCCTATAAGGGTCATTTATGAACTTCTCCTTGAAGCCACCACCGCCAATACATTAATCAACTTCACCATCACAACCACCACCACCACTACCAACCACCATTATCACGTAGTCACTACAACACCAATAACCTTTACCATCACAACTATTATTACACTATTATTACTAGCCACTAATACTAACCATTACTATCAACACCACTACAAACTATTCTCATTTATCACTAGCGAACATAAATATTTATATTTGTCAAATTATGATTTTATTTTATTGGATTTATATTTTTTCTTATCTCTAATTACTTTTTATTTGAATTATTTATTTATTATGTTTATGAATAAATAAATTATGCACATTTAGATGTTGAAAAACATACAATCTAGAGACAACATCCTAATTATTCAGATGTGCATTCAGATTTAAACATCTTAATCTTAATGAAAACAAATTAGGCCATAACCTGTTTGGTTAAGCTTCCTAATGTTAAAAATACTTTTTTTCTTTTAAGAAAACATATTTTTTGAGATTTGAGGTGCTTGATCAACAAAAAGTGTTTTTGAGTAATAATTTAAGCAGCTTTTTCGTTTTTGGGAAGACACCACAAATTTCTATTTTTTTTCAAGAAGACACATGCAATTTGTTTTTTAAATAAAACATACCGTTACGATAAATTTATGTTTACCAAATTAGTCCTCATAAATTTAAATACATATTTTTTAACTCTGGATTGAGATCGGTACCAAGTCGTCAACAAAAATATTTCAACAATGATAATGAAAAAGACTTGGGAATCAAAAAATTGAAGGATAGGAGAGTTACAACACCCAACCGTCCCTCTTATTCTCGACATGCTATGGTGCCCTAGGGCTGTCTCGCCCTTATGTTCCTCTTTTTAACAACGAGGATCTTTCTCTTGAATTGAGAAATGTTAATATGCCTCAAGATGAAGAGAGTGAAACTAATCCTGAAACTTCTGATCTTGATCTTATGATTGTAGTTACGAAAGGAGAAAAAGGGCCCGCTGGAAAGAATAAATCAAGAAGTGATGGTTCAGTCACTTCAGTAGGGGATTCACGATGTCATTTCAATGGTCTTGCTATTGATGATACTTAGGATGCGCTCAAGCATGCGAAGAAAGCTGGTGGGGAGTGGATTGAAAATAATAGGTATGTTCAACTAGTTATTTGAAGAAAACTATTCTTCAAAGCACCCTTTTCAACCTACTCGAGATAAGGAAATAAAACAACTAAGGACCGAACTCTCTGGATTCAATTTTACTTCATTGGAATGGAGCTCCATTATTCAACAAAGAGAAAGGAAGATGCGCTAATTCGGTTAAAGGACAACCATATTTCTCCTATAAGAGTTAGCAGTATTGAACAAACGAGTCATCGATCCGAGGAAAGGAAAAGACAGTCTTTAAAAAAAGAGTGGAACTTTTGTAAAAAAATTATTTTGACAAAAATACTTCTCAAAATAAATTGTTTTGACAGCTGCCCAATATGCTCTAAAGTTTTTGATTAATAAGTATAACTATATCATGTAACTGTTTTACATTTAATTTTGTATATTTTGAATTAAACAAAACACTATCTTATACTATAAGTATAAAAATAGAATATAGAAATATATATTGGCCTCACAACCTAAATCAAAATACTTCTTCCGTTTTAACTTGTTTGTTGCGGAGTTTAAAAAATTAAATAAGACTTTTAAATTTGTGATCTTAAATTTAAAACATGTATAATGTATAAAAATATCTTTTAATTTTGTGATTTTAAACATACCACGCAGATGTAGGACATTGAAATTAAAAAATTAAAAAGAATATTATTTTTAAAAAATTATTGAAATTAAAAAATTGTCAAATTAAAAAAGAATATTAATTTAATAAATAAATAAAAAGATAAATAAATTAAAATTAAAAAGAGTAGTAGTAATAATTTATGTTTAAATAGGTGGGGGTGGGGCACAGGCACAGCCGAATAGCGCAAGTACTTTTTCCACTTAAAAGGGGTTTGAGCTTTCGAGACTTGTGGTTCTCTCGCCGTTGGTTTTTGATGATTGAGTCATGTCCGTTGCTTTCTTAGAGTTGGAGACGAAGACAGATGGAGCTGCAAACGAAGGTCGCGCAAGCTGTTCACGTGCTAAATCACGATAGCCAATCGTGCAACCGTGTTGCTGCTAATCAATGGCTAGTACAATTTCAGCAGACCGATGCTGCTTGGGAAGTCGCCACGTCTATCCTGACATCCAATTATCCCCACCAATTTGTTTCTGACTTTGAAGTCGAATTTTTTGCCGCTCAGATTCTCAAGCGAAAGGTCAGAGCCCAATAGATTCTTTCGGTTTCTATTCTTGCATATGAAGGGTCCAAACCCTTCTCCTCATTTCCATGTTTGGGGGCCGCACATTTGGGTGGAGCTCATCAAAACCTTAGCCGGACTTATTGTTTGAAAAGTTGTAATGGGGTGGATACCCAGCACACTCGATAGTAATCACTGATGGTCCTTAAATTTGCTGAAATTCTTCTGACAGCAGAGAGGAATGCAATGGTAGTGAAACAATTGCATCTTGATTTTGGACAAAATTGGGACATACTAAGTTATTTGAGTATCTTGGTTAAGTTATCAAATTTTCCTTGTTCTTCTTTCTTTTATTTGTGGCGGGGAGATAATGGGAGTTGCAATTATCTCAAACTTGCAGATTTATTGATGTCTGTCATAGTGTTGTTTAATTATTGTCTTTGAATTCTATGCTAACATATGGTGACAAACTTGGGTTTATCCATCATTTTTCCGTACATTGTAAGGTCATGATGTGTGATTATATTAGTTTTATTGAGATTATTACATGATTTACATTACTTAGGTTTGATTTGGTTTTATTCAATTACTATATTTATGCCTAGATTAGATCTGAACTTTCCTAGAATCAGTAGTTTACCAAAGTTATACCACTTGCAATTAATATATTTCCAACCAAGCTTGAGAGAATAATCAAGCTTTCGATTAATATAGTTAAGAATGCTAAGTTGATGCTGAGAGCTTAGTCAGAGAATAAATGATGCACAATTGTTAAGAATCCCAAGGAAGTGAATTGTATGTAATTTTTTGCGTAATTTTCATGCTTCATTTGTACAACCTTTCCATTCTTTTTTTAATAAGGTAATAATTTCAGTAAAAAGTGGGCAAAAACCGTATACAAAAGGTATACTAAAAGATAAAAAACCTACAAAAAGAGATGGTTTTCTACAAAAGACACCCAATCATCTATACAAACCAGGACCTTATGAGTGCACCAAAAAGAAATAAGAGGCTACTCCTTAATTGTACAAAATTCAATTCTACACCTTCAAAAGCTCTTCTAAACTGTGGGGAGGACTTGGACTAAAGATTTGAAGACTTCTAACAAAGCTCTTTCGGGTAAGTGGTTGTGGAGATTCGGGGTAGAGGGAGAAGCTTTATGGAGAGCGGTGATAGCATATAAATATGGAGTAGTGGAAAGGGGATGGAGAACAAATGAGATCACTATGCCTTTCAGGTGTGGAGTGTGGAGGAATGTAATGAAAGGGTGGGAAGCCTTTAAGGACAACATTTCATTATAGGTTGAGGTTGGAAGTAGAGTTAGTTTTGGGGCCAGAAGTGGTGTGAGGATTTGTTGTTAAAGAATGATTTTTTGGTTTTGTATAGGGTCTCTTGCCAAGGAGATTTGTCTGTTCAGCAAGTTAGTGAGACAAAAGGGGTGATTTTGACGACGGAAAATTTGAGGAAACGAAAAGTTGTCAGCATAAGTTGGTGTTTCCTTTGCAAGGCGGCAGGTGAGGATGTGAATCATATTTTACTGCATTGCAATTTAGTCATGAGGTTATGGGGGAATATCGTTAGTTGGTTTAGTGTTTCCTTTGCGAGGAGGCGTGCGAGGACGTGAATCATATTTTACTACATTACAATTTAGTCATGATGTTATGGGGCATATCTTTAGTTGGTTTGGTGTTTCTTGGGAGTTGCCAAGATTTGTGAAGGAGTTGTTATTCAGTTGGAAGAGTGAAGCTAGGAGAAGAAGGCACAAGGTTTGGAATATTACTCCCCTTGCTTTGATGTGGATCATTTGGAGAGAGAAATATGAAGCTTTGAAAGGTTAGAGACGAGCTTTGTTCAATTAAGGAGTAGTCTTTGATCCCTTATTTTCTTTTGGTGCTCCCATGTAGTTCCTATTTGTATAGAGGATTGAGTGGCTTTTGGAGAGAACCATATTTTGTAGGTTTCTCCTTTTTTAGTATAACTCTTGTATATGGCCAAGATGACCTTGTTATTATCAATGAAATCTTTTACTTGATAAAAAAGCTCTTCTATTTCTTTCTCTAACAACCCACATTAGAGCTCCAAGACCTACATCTTCTCCTTCTTTTGCATCTCCAACTAGACATAAGGCCTTTCACTGTTCCAGGCATCACCCAATCATTTTCAAACCATGTCATGATTTCCACTATAGTCTCGAAGTGACCCGACAATGTAGAAGAAGGTGGTCTACGTCTTCACCTGATTCCTTGCACGTGAAACACCAGCTACATACGCGATTTTCCTCTTCCCATTAGAATGATGCCTCTAGCTGTTAGTCTAGTAAAGACACAAACCTTTTTTGGCACCCTAGGAATCTACACCGAGCTATATGGAAAGTCAATTTTGTCCTTAGTCAGTAGCTTCTCGTAATGCTACTTGACTGAGAAAATACCATTATTCTCCCTCCCATTTCCAAATGTTCCGATTATCCTGTGAGACACATTGCGTGGGTAGCAAGCCAATCAATACAACCTTACTATTCTAAAAATAAGGAATGGTAATAAGAACCTTACTATTCAAATGGGTAATTCATTTGATTCTCTAATCAAGCCTTCAACCAATTGCTCGTGGATACTGCCATACTGGATGGTTCGTTGCTTCTGGCCACATTTTTGTAATTAGAACCTTTTCTCTTACTTTGCTCCTTCAACTATCTTTTTTTGCTAAATATAGTCAAAGGAATAGGAAGAAGTGCAACCTCTTTCTTTTATTGCTTTAAACTTAGTCTTTTAGCACATTAACTAGATGCCTTAATTACTTAGTCACTTCTAGGCTAACTTTGATGTTGTGCAGTACCAGAGTATATGGAAGATGATTGAAACATGAAAAACATTGTTATATCATATATGGCCAGCTCCAACAATTCCTCCTTTATTGCTTTAGTTGCAAAAAGGAAATGAGCTATAAAACTCGGAGATTTCACGCCTATAAGTCTCATCGAAAGGTTTGGTGCTTAAGGATGAATTCCGATATTGTATAGGATTTCTTGCCAAAGGGATTTGTTCAAGTTAGGGGGCACAAGGGGATGAGACTTTTTGGGATTTGAGGTTCAGAAGGCATTTCCAGGATTGGGAGGTGAACGAGATTCAGATTCAGAGACTGCTAGTTTTACTTCAAAAGCAATGCGAGCGAGTCGACAAACCCGATGCTTTGAATTTGGAGTTTGGGAATAACAAAGTGTTCTATATTAGGTCTTTTTATAAGAAGCTCCTGGTTAGTGCAGATGAGAGTTTTTCATATGTTTCAATCGGGTTACCTAAGGGGTCGAGTAAAGTGTGTTTCTTCAAGTGGTTAACTACTAGAGGAGTGATTTTGACGGCGGAGAATCTTAGAGAACGAAAGGTTGTCTGTTTGAGTTGGTGTTTCGTTTGCAAGGAGAAAGGTGACTTGGATCATGTTCTGTTGCATTACAATTTAGCCATGAGGTTATGTGGGGAATATTTAGATGGTTTGGTGTTTCTTGGGTAATGCCAAGATGTATGAAGGAGTTGATGCTCAATTGGAAGAGTGGAGTTAGAAGAAGAAGGCACAAGGCGTGGAATGTTACTATTCTTGCTCTAATGTGAGTCATTTGGAAATAGAGAATTAGGAGGGATTTTGAAGGGGTGGAGATGAGCTTTGCTCAATTGAGAATTAGTCTCCGATCCCTTATTTTCCTTTTGGTGCACCCATGTAGTTCCTATTTGCTTAGAGGATTGGGTGTCTTTTGGAGAGAACCATATTTTGTAGGTTTCTCCTTTTTTGGTATACCTCTTGTATACGACCAAGTTGACCTTGTTATTATTAATGAAATCTTTTACTTGATAAAAAAGAAGTCTCATCGGAAGACTCTATAAGATAATTGCCTTAATCCTAGCTGGACTAAGGCAGTACTTAGGAAACTAATTTCAGGATAGCAAAATGCTTTCTTGAAGAATAGAGAGATTATAGATGCAACACTTATAGCAAATGAGTTGCTAGATGGGAGATAGCGGATAAATATGAAGAAGTGGAAGGGGGATGGAGAACAAATAGGATCACTATGCCTTTCGAGTGGGGTATGAGGAGGAATATAATGAAGGGGTGGGAAGCCTTCAATGAGAATATTGGAAGGACAAGTAGCTTCACAATCAACCCCTAAACGATTCTCATCCTTCCCTTTATCAGATAGCAGTTGACCCTGACTCCACAATAGCCCAATACAGATCAAGGAACATATGGATATGTACTTCAAGAGAATCATGCAGAAATGATAACCTAGTGAACTCTTTGATCTTCTGAAAGTTCTGGAAAGCTTCCAATGAGCACACAAACCCAAGACAAGTTTAAGGTGGGGCAACCTCAGTGGTGAAGGCAGGATACAACAAAACTGTGTGCACTTAATGAAGTAATTGTGCTTTGGCCATATGGAAGCTTATATGGAAGACAAAACTCCCTACAAAGTTCATCTGCTTCACATGGACAACCCTCAAAGGTGCTAGTTTGACCCAAGACAACTTATGTAGATGGAACTTTCAACTGGTATAGATAGCTTAGAATCAATGAACGATGTATTTTGCACTTGTTGCTGATCTGTGGAACATGCTTCTTTCCATGTTTGACATTTGTTTAGACAATCCCCTAAGACATAAAGGAAGCAGTTAAAAGTCGGAGCTATTGGAAAGTTGCTAGAACCATCAACTAGATCTAGTAGTTGATCCCAACACATATATCTTGATGTATTTGAACAAAAAGAAATCATATATGTATTAATGGCATTTCAACTCCCAATTGTTCCCTCATAACCAAATGTTTTTTTGATAATGGTAACATTCTATATATCAATGTAACTTCTTTTGGAACTCAATGTAACTTCAACTTAACTTCCTTTGGGACTCGGTGGAAGGCATCATGAAGTTTCATCTTGAATTGAAGAGTTGTCACATCTCCAAAGGAATGATGGGCTTGGAGTGAAAGATCTCAAGGTGTACAATAAAACTTTACTGGGGAAGTGGATATGGAGATTTGGGAGGGAGGAAAATGCTTTTTGGAGGGGGGTGGTAGCGAATACATATGGTAAAATGGATGGTGGATGGAGGACTAGAAACATTGCAACTCTGTTTGGGTGTGATTTGTGGAGGAGTATCTTTTAAGGTTGGGGATGGAAGAATGATTAGTTTTTGGACACATAAGTGGTGTAGGGAGATTGAGTTGAAGGAAGCCTTTCCTAGTTTATATCGCGTTTCTTGCCGGAGAGAGATGACAGTCCAACAAATTTGTAGGTCTTATGAGGGTGTTATCCACTGGGATGTAAGATTGAGAAGGAACCTTCATGATTGGGACATAGAAGAATTTCACAGGCTAGACACACCAAACAACTTGTTGGATGTTTGGAGGTGGCAGGAGAGTGGTGACGGCTTATTCATTGATAGCTCTTTTTATAAGAGGTTGCTAGTGAGAGAGGAAGGTTCCTTCCCATATGATTCCATTTGTATCCCTAGAGCACCAAGGAAGGTTTGTTTCTTTGTATAGTTGGCGGCAAGGGGTGTGATATTAATAGCGGAGAACCTGAGAAAGAAGAAAATCATCCATGTCAGTTGGTGCTTCATGTGTAAAAGTTCTGGCAAAAGTATATCATCATCTTCTTTTGCATTGTAAGGTGGCCAGTCAGTTATGGAGGGTGGTCTTAAATGTGTTTGGGATGCAATGGATCATGCCGGGTACAGTGGAGGAGACTTTGCAAAGTTGGACTCGTAAAATAGGGAAGGAAAACACGAGAGCATGGAGCGTTTTAGCAACCATGTGGGTCATTTGGAAAGAGAGGAATAGGAGGGCTTTTGAAGGGGTGGAACTTGATTTTGTAAAATTAAAGAGTAGTATTTTATCACTAGTTTACTTTTGGTGTACTTGCAAGGTCCCTATTTGTATAGAGGATTGGATCTCTTTTGTTGAGAACCATATTTTGGTAGGTCCTCTTCTTTTGGTATATGTATATGGGGTTTCCCCCAAATGTTAATGAAATTATTTGCAACAACAACAACAACAACATACCCAGTGTATTCCCCAAATGTTAATGAAATTATTTGCCTTATCAAAAAAAACTATACCAAAAAAGTATAGTCCCCCAAACCAAAACATTATAGATTATGACACACTTCCTATATTGCTAGTTACATATTGTCTAGAACATCAAAATATCATTCCGTTTGTACTAAACATTCTTGTTTACACCAAAAATAGTAAAGAGCTAAACAAATCATCTTCACATAAATAACATCTAGAGATTAAAACCTTTACTTCTTAGTTTCTCCTGTGTCAATACAACTTCTTTGGCTACCCGCGAAGAGAAACCTGCCACTTTCAGAGGTATCTTCACTTTCCAAATCATTTTCCGTGGCCAACAGTCGTTAACTTTGCTCAAAATCCTGTAAGCTTCTGCCACTTTAAAGTTTCCTTGGGAATTTCCTAGCTCCAACACATGATTGAACTATGCTAAGACCAGAGAGCCAACAAAGTACAAAAAATTATCAGTACTATTAACAATGATTAGGTTGCTCGGGCTAAAAAGGCTTACTAAACATCTAGCTTTCAAAAAGTGTGAAGGATTGAGATTTCAATATTTCATCAAACACCTAACTCTTCTATGTCCAGATACACAAGAAAATAGTTGTTCGGATCATTTTCCAAATCCTTTTGATGGCCTTATCAACTTTCTAAAACCACCAGCATTCATAAGCCTCTCTGATTGACTGTGGCATGACTCAATTTAGTCCAAAAATAGAATAGAAAAAGTAATGTCGGGTATAACTATGGTGGGATATGTTTAGATGGTTTCGTACTTCTTGGGTGATGCCAAGATCTGTGAAAAATCTGATGCTTCGTTGGAAGAGCAGGAAAGGAAGGAGAAGATGAAGGGCCTGGAACGTGGTTCCGATGGCATTAATGTGGGTAGTTTGGAGAGAGAGAAATAGGAGAGCTTTTGAAGGTGTAGAGTCGAGTTTCTTGCAGTTGAGGAGTAGTCTCTGCTCCCTTATTTTCTTTTGGTGTAAACAGAAAGTTCCTTGTTGTTTAGAGGATTGGATGGAGTTTGTAGAGAATCATATTTTGTAGAGTCCTGATCTTTTGGTATAACCTTTGTATACGGCCGTTTTGGTCATGTTTGTGAATGGAAATACTTTTACTTGATCAAAGAAAAAAAGATTATCTTAATTGTTTTCTGCTGAAGTAAGGTATTATATAACTGCCATAAAAGATATGTAGAATAGTACAAAAGAAGATGATATTATGATGATGACATGATATGAGCTTAAATGAAGAAATGGGGTTCATATAGCCGACCCCAACTTATTTGGGATTGAGGCATAGTTGTTGTTGTTAGTACAAAAGAAGATGGGTTAGCTGCTATTACAAAAAAGTAAATTATCCAAGGCAGGGAGCTAACCAAAAAACCAAAAGGTTGGTTTTCAAGCCAAAGTTAGAGAGCTAATGAAATCTAGAAATGGGATGTCATTATTTAGGGGAGATAGATTACTCCAACTAAATAGATTCCTAAGACATTTGGCTATCAGGAGCACCTTACAGCAATCTTTTCCAGGCATGTACATTCTACACCAACAACAAGAGGCAACAGTGGCTGAGGCATGGTCTGAACAAGGATGGAACTTGTCTTTTAGGGGATATCTAAATGACTAGGAATTGGGGAGGATGACAGAGTTCTATAATCTTCTAAGTCAGTTTCAGGGTATCAATGGAGATGCAGATGCTACATCTCCTTTGTACTTATTGCAGCTTCTTGATGTCTTATTAATGAAACCTTCTTACTTCATTTCACTTAAAAACAACAATTAAGAGAATCTACGATAGTATGGTTTGAGAGATTGTGTTTGGTGCTCCAGCAGTTTGGCTGTCTTGAAGTGAGGCATATCATTCTGTCTATTCTCATGATGGTCCTGACACTCTTATAACGACCCAGAAGACATTTCTTAACTCATGTAGCATTATTTCAACCACTTAGAGGCCAAAGATTTGAGAAAGTTAAAGTATTTTATGTGGACTAGCACAATCCTAGATGTAGCGGATGGGTCAAAGAAACTAAGTCATTTCACAATCACCAAAACAAAGATTTCATTGTAGTAAGTATGGCGAATTGGCTTCTACAAGCTCCGTATGGTAGGCAAAAATAATCCACACCTGGATAAGGTCTAACCCATGGACAATTAGATGTTGGATATTCTTATAATACTTTATCAGATAGACGTTCTTCTTCTTGATACTGTGTGATGATGGAGGAAACCTGAACTCTTGGAAAAGTACAAAAACAAAGGGTGTGTTTGGGATGGTATGGGGAGTGGGGAGGGGACAATGAACTTGGAAGTTACTTATGGAACTTGTTTTCCCTTCTTCCATTAGGGAAGTCATTTTCCTCATTTTTAAGGAGCTTGTTTCCATAGAGAAAATATTTTTCAAAATATTTTGACCAACCAAATACGGGAAAATCCTCCATACCAAACACACCCAAAGTGTTATTGCTCTGTAGAACGCAGGACATCGAGCTATGATCTTTGTAACCTGTGAGCTTATCTGGTTAAAACAAGTTCTCCTAGAGTTAATGTGCGTTGAAGTTAAATAGATGAAGGTAATATGTTCAATTGGAAGTGTGGAGCTATGAGAAGAAGACACAAGACGTGGAATGTTACTCCTCTTGCGGTAATGTGGGTCATTTGGAAAGAGAGAAATATGAGAGCTTTTGAAGGGGTGGAGATGAGCTTTGCTCAATTGAGGAGTAGTCTCCGATCCCTTATTTTCTTTTGGTGCACCAATGTAGTTCCTGTTTGTATAAAGGATTGGGTGGCTTTTGGAGAGAATCATATTTTGTAGGTTTCTCCTTTTTTGGTATACTCCTTGTATATGGCCAAGATGACCTTGTTATTATCAATGAAATCTTTTACTTGATAAAAAAATAGGGATCTCATGGGTACACCAAAAGGAAACTAAAAACAAAAAACTACTTTGCAACTTTACAAAATCTTGTTCAACCCTTTCAAACGCTCTCCTATTTTTCTGTTTCCAAATAACCCACATAATTGCTGAAGTAGCAACATTCCATGCCCTTGGACTTCGCTTCCCCCTCCTATAAGCTCAGGTATGCAGCGCCTCAGCACCTGATCATAGTTTCATTAAGTTGTACTGTGCTGTATTTAGGAAAGAAAAATCATGTCTCTTATTTCTACTTTTTGAGGTTGCTTATATCTTATTGTCTAACTTGCAGATACAAAATGAAGGAAGCTACTTGCAAATGGGAGCAAAGGATGCTCTTCTAAATGCTCTTCTATTGGCTGCTAAGAGATTTAGTTTAGGCCCTCCACAGGTGATTCAACATTCTGCTTGCACAAAATTTTATGAACGTTAAAAATATTACTTATTTATTTGTGCTGAGATGTTTATTTTGTTGGAAACAGCTGTTGACTCAAATTTGTCTTGCTCTCTCTGCACTCATGCTTCATGCTGTAGAGCATGGAAAACCAATTGAGAAGCTCTTTTGCAGTCTCCAAAGTTTGGAAAACCATGATGAAGGCAACATCGCTGTCTTGGAAATGCTCACAGTCCTTCCAGAAGTTGTGGAGGATCAGAATACTGATTACAGAACTAGTTCGGCTCAGCGACGCGAGTATGGTCGAGAGGTTTAGAACTCCTTTTTGATAGTTTTGAGAGCTGCATTTTTTTTTCTTTTGAAAAAGTTGATGCTTTAGAATGCATTGCTGCACTTTATCCAGCTTCTATTTCTTACATGTATATTTTCCTGCAAGGAGCAGCTTCTCTCACATACTTCAGTGGTTCTTGAGTTCCTTCATCGTCAGAGTGATATGAGTTTTGACAGTAGCATTCAACTCCAGGGCAGGCACAGAAAAATTTTGCGTTGTTTGTTAAGTTGGGTAAGTTCATCTTGACTAAATACATTGACCAGGTCTTTTGGTGATCAACCGATAACTAGAAGAAAATAAGCACGGACTGTTTCAAAGGAAAAGATTAAGATATGAGGACTGATATAATGCTAATAATATGATGATAAACACTGGCATTTGGCTCTATTAATCAATAATTGTCATCAACTCTTTGCCGGCAACTGGATCCTGCAAATCTTTTTTGTTCTTGAGTACTTTTTTTTTTTTTTTTTTCCACTTTAAAAGGAATTGGAGTCACATTTATCTGATTAGAGACAGAAAAAAATCTTCTCATCGATCCTCCCCCTCTCTTTGCACTGACCAAGATTCAGGTGTAGTCTAACTTCCTTGGGTGCGGAGAAACCCAATATTCTAGCTTCCTTGCAAAAGGGAACTCTCACAACTATATAAAACCTGATCGTCACCCTAGGTTCATAGTATGCCTGGTGCAGATAAAATCCTGGCCGGAGCTGGGTCTTTCAGTTCATTGAACTACTGGATCACCAAGAGAGTCATCACATTCTGACCGAATCACAGTACTGGTTTGCAGTCTTTGGTTTGATGGTCATGCTTACTCTTATGCCTGTTCTGAGTTATTTTGACCTCATAAGAAGACTTTTATTTGCTTTTGACATAAATATTTTTTTCTTGTACAATAATGGGGAAACTGCTTGGAGTTATAAAATTCTGTGGGTGTCCAATATTAGCCTTTTGTATTGGAGTATCTGAGACTGAGGCCACTCAGTGTTTATGGTATGAGCTAAAGGATTTTTTTGTTGATTGCTGCCTTCTGATGTGCAAAGGTATTAAAGTGGACTTCTTTTTCCTTTTCATAAGAGGGTGGCATCTTGTTTTCTATTTGTTGGCAACACAATTTTTATTGCTAATAAAATAGGAAAGAACAGAGAAGTTGGAGGAAATTACTTCGAGCAGTAGTCATGCAAAGAGTCCAGGAGAATCAAATTGAAACAATCCGTGAATCAGCAACTAACTACTGTTTGAAATGAAAAGACAATTGACTGTCATTCATGAAAAAAGTATTCCCCGGTTTTTGGATTTTCATTTCTTTATGTAAAAAAGAGTTGGATCAAAGGCCTCGTGTCTGTACCCTTCCGAAGAACTACTCTTGAAATGAAGAGTTATGTACTATTGTTGCTAAGTTGTTGTTAATCGAACTCTGATGGGTGTTGACATTTAAGAATGTTCTGCATCATGCAAGTAGGAATGTAAAGTTCTTGCAGCCCATTGAAGGCGCTAAATTCTTAAATTTCCTTATAAAGCTCAACCATCCATGATTAAAGTAAGTATGCACTTCAACTATTTGACTAGTATTTACTTATATTTGTTAACTCAGAAGAAAGCTTGATTTATTAACTAAGACCTAACTTGTCCTGAATGGAAACTGTTCATGGAAAATATGCTTTAGTTAATTCTTATTTGCATCTTGTCATTGAGTGGGAGTGGTGCCAGAATTAGGTACCATGTTATTTCTTTTATTACTCTTAAATGTCTCTGCTACCTACCTCTGTTCAATAGGTTCGAGCTGGTTGTTTCTCGGAGATTCCACCTAACTCTTTGGCTGGACATCCACTTCTGAGTTTCGTTTTCAACTCGTTACAGGTAATATGTATTGCTAAATATTTAAAAAACCTAACATGCATTGGTAATAATCTAATGGTGTCTTCAAGTTGCTTCAAGTTCAGAAGTTATTAATACCCAGTCACCTACTCAAATGGTTAACAGGTTTCGTCTTCATTTGATCTAGCCATTGAAGTTCTCACTGAACTTGTGAGTCGACATGAGGTAAAGTATTCATTTTCTTGTATAGCGAATTATGTGAACTGGTTTCCTTATTTATATTAAGAAATACAGAGAAGAGGGATGGAAAAGTAAGTATACTATCCCCACAAATTGGACATTTGGAGCGTCATAGCATGGGTGGTCCTACATTGGATAGACCAATTTTGAAGATGAGTCTGGCTCTGACCATGTTAAAAAATCTGAGCATCCAACCCAAAACCTTAAGTCCTTAGAAGCTTTTATAACTCATCTCAGACGTATATAAGCTAACACCCTCACATTGTGATCCATTTTCGAGGTTCACACCCAAATGTAGTTGCAAGTTTACTATTTTAAGAATAGGGCAGTGCTATCAAAAGCAAAAAGCGCAAAAAAGCTCTAAGGTCCGTTGGGGCTTTTAGCGCAAAGCGCAAATAAAGCGTGTGACTTTAATGAAAAAGGCGCAAAGGGAGAAAAAGTACAAATATATATGTTTAGTCCAAGATTAATAATTATAAGCATGAATGGCAAATATAGGAACAAAGAAATTAAGAAAAAGATCACGATAAAGTGAAATATCAATTGTTTAGTGTCGCCTCTTCGGAAGAGGCTCATTGACAAGGAAAAGTATGCTTTAGAACCTTGATGACGATACTTAAGCGCACGTTAAGAGAGGCAAAGCGCTCAACACGTTTTGAGCCTCACTTTAGGGCTTAAGCGCGCCTTTGACAATGCTTTCAAGTAATGAAAGCTGAAGACCTAGGCCAAGAGATGGCCTTGTGATTAATGAAACTGTTTACCTGATTTTAGAAAAAAGAATAACACCCTAAGCTTGTAGATGAAGACCTAGGTCAAAATCCTCTAAAACCAAGCTTTCAAGTCTCCAATATGATGAAGAATGAAATAAAAATTACAAAATCTGGTATTTATAAGAATCTAAAAAAGCTATCAAAAAAACCAGCTCTGTAGTCTTTAGTGCCGGGGCAAATTTACCTATAAAAAATGGGGCATGTGAACCCATAGTCTTTTTGTAAAACGAGGTATTTTATGTATATATTTTCTAAATTTAGTATAATATTACCTGTTGGCACTCATGCTACAAGAAAACTAAATGGTGCACTTAGTTAAAGGTTAAGTTACTTACCTAGGGTTCAATTCCCACTAAAAATATATTTTTCCTTTTTTTAGTGGTGCACCCATGTTCTAGAAATCCTAGAATTGCCTCTGCTCTAATGTAGAATGGCCATAACTTTTTTGTCGAAACATCAAAATAATGAGCGGTTTGAACCGCCGTAAACTAGACTCAAAGGGCTACAACTTCATTTTTACATCATCTCCAAATTGCCTAGATTAAGAACAGTTTGCTTGCGAAGTCAGGTCAAGCGCAAAAAAACCAGATTTCAGCACTTCAAATATTTCAAAACTTGCTGGTCATCAAAAAAAATATTTCAAAACTTGCTATAAATGCGGTGAAACTCACCGGAGCCCTCAGGAAGCAAACAACACATGCAAACCATTCAATAATCACCCTACAAACCCGTTAGAACTCTTAGATCACCATTCCGAGGTTGTCTAAACACATATTTGACCGTGGTCAACTCTTAATCTTCAAAATCATTAGTTTTTAACTTAAACATTCGAATCACCCCCGAGCCCCTCGGTACCCATCCAACTAAGTTCTAAATCATCATACGAACCTATAGGAACTTTCAAATTATGACTCTAAGCTCGTTCCCTCGATGAGATACCATTTTTGCTCGTTAACTATTTAATTTCACATTTCGTATTAAAAACTCGAGCGAGACTTATAGGAGTTACACCAAACTTTCCTGATCAGTACTATAAATCATTCTCGAACTCTTCAAGTCTCGAAATTTAATTTTGATCCGTAGAACTATAAACGGACATTTGGGTCGTTACACTTTTATGCTTAAAACAATGCCAAAACTCCAAACACGTTCGAAACCCGTTTGAATCTCATCGGAATTAAACCAAAAATTATAGATCACATGTAAACATCATTGCGGATTTCTTCCAACAATCAGATTCTAATTTGGACCTTACATGCCTGGAAACCACCGAAACGCAAACTGTTTCAATAACTCGAGCAAACGATATCGGTTTCCAACGAATTATCATATGGACCTCCCGAAACCTTTAAATCATGAATTCATGCTCGTTTACTGAAATTGTTGACTTTGGTCAACTGTATGAACTTAAGGCCACTAGTTCAAGTTTAAATGCTCTAAAATGCTTTGTAGTCCCTCGGGAGCTGTGCCATCCATACTCGACAGTCATAAATCATCAAATAAACCTACATAAAGTCTCAAATAGGGAAAAGAGATTTTTGAACTCAAGACGACCAGTTGGGTCGTTACAGGAACATGCATACAAAGAGAAGTCATAGCTGAGAAATATAGAGGCATAGAGCCTTTTTGGATTAGCTGATAAGAATTATGTTTTGATAAGCATTTTTATGTGTTGAAATTAATTTTATAAATAAGCAGTTACATGTTCAGATTAAAGTGCTGGTAGGTGTGCTTTTTCACTTGGCTGGCTGCGAGAGGGGTGATCTTGACAACGGAGAACTTGAGAAAGAGGAAGATTACTTGTGTAAGTTAGTGCTTCATGTGCAAAGTATCGGGGGGAAGACGTGGATCATCTACTCTTACATTGTCGGGTAGCATCTTTGTTATGAGGGAGTTGCTGAGATGGTTTGGTATTGAGTGGGTAATGCCGAGAACTGTGAAATAAACTTTGTTTAGCTGGGCTCATAGATGACACAGGGGGAGATGCAGGCAGGGCATGTGAAGTTGCCCCTTTAGCATTAACGTGGGCCGTATGGAGAGAGAGGAATAGGAGAGCTTTTGATGAAATAGAGAAAGATTTTGTACACTTGAGAAATAACCTATTTTCCTTTATTTCTTTTTGGTGCACCCATGAGGTTACTTTGTGTATAAATGATTGGGTGGCATTTGTAGAAAATCATGTATTTGTGTAAGGTTTTTCTACTTTTTGTGGTATACTTCTTTTATACGGGCTAGTTAACGCCCTTTTGTTACTAATATTCTTACTTCATAAAAAATAAATAAAAGTGCTGGTCGTTACAGGAACATGCATACGAAGAGAAGGCATAGCTGAGAAATATAGCCCGTTTGGATTAGCTGATAAGCATTTTTAAGTGTTGAAATTAATTTTATAAATAAGCAGTTACATGTTCGGATAAAAGTGCCGAAATTGATACTAAGCAGTTGTCGTGTTTGCTAAAATAGTGCTAGTAAGCTGTTCTTTTGGTAAAATGACTAAGTGGGCGTTTGGCCATGAAAACCAATTTTTTTTCACTTTATTTGAAATTTTTGGAGTTGGAGTTAGAGTTGGAGTTGTGTTTGGCCATACCTTTTTGGAAAGACGTTTTAGATATTAAAGTGTTTAATATAACTAAAAAGTGAAAAAGTGAGATGGAAAAAAGTGAAAACAAGTATTTAGGTGTTTTCACTTTTCCAAATACAACTTCAAGTTGTATTTGGAATTTTTATGGCCAAACAACATTTTTGGAATAAAGTGAAATAATTTTCCGGAAAATAATGAAAAATTCTTATGGACAAACAGGGCCTAAATACCCTTAATTATTTTTACAAAAGATTATAAACTTAAAAAGGATCTTTGCAAGGAAAATGATAGAATGAAAAATATGGAATAGAGAGGAAGTTAAAGGTTTTGTTTTGAAAAAGGTATTTTAAGAATTAACCCAAGGGTGTGGCCTACTGGCCTAGTGGTCAATGAAGTGGGTTGGAACCATGAGGTCTCAGTTCAAATCTCAACAGAGATGGAATTAGCCGAGGTGCGCAAAAGCTTGTTTGGACACCACGGTTATCAATTTTTTTTAAAGACTATAGTAAATACTTTGTGGGAATATACTGGGTATGTTGTTGTTGTTGTTGTAGTAAACATCTTGGCCAAACTAAAAGCATAAGTTGAAAAACCATATGTTAGGGGCGACCAACTTATTACTTTTGGCTTATTAGCACTTTGGGTGTTTGCCAAATGCATAGCTAAGCCAAAAGGTGTTTATAAGCCAGTTTGACTTAGCTTAAAAGCTTAGCCGAACACCCTCATAGTGCGCGGCTAGGGGAATGGAGGGCCAACGGAATGACGATGTCACATGGAATGCCCTATGGAAACATATAATGAAGGGTAGAGAAGATTTCTACAAAGATATCCAGTTTGATGCGGGAAATGTTGCAAGGAATCAACTTTTGAAAGAAAGACGGTGTGGATACTCTGTTTTATTTGAGGCTTTCCCAACAATCTTGAACATTTCGTGTCCACGCTGTTGTTTTCTGTATTTACTGGAACAATGAAACGGACATTGTGAGACCTAAGATTTAGAAGAATTTGCAAGATTGGAAGATGATTACTCAAAACTTTATGCAAACAAAGGGTTTCACATGTGGAAAGAGACACTTGGAGATGGAGTGGGCTGAGATAGCGCAAAATTTACAGTGAAATTGTGTTACCATATGCTGTTGAAGAGGGATAAAATGAAACCTATAGGGACTTTATAAAGAAAAATGAATAGGTTGGTACCCTATGTGTAAGGATGCAGAGAAGATGTGAATCATTTGCTGCACCATTGCTCGATAGCATACTGGTTGCGGTGTACCTTATGAGACACATGTTTGTGGTGGGACAGATAATACCAAAAACTATTAGATAAATGTTAGCAGGATGGAAGTCCTGAAGGAAGAGGCAACAAAAAGAGCGTGGGAGATAGCTCTGTTGGCAATCATGTGAACTATATGAAAGGAAAAAGAAGCACATTTTGAAAAAATTGAAAATATCTGTATTAGTATGATGATTGAGTGCTATTACAGACGAATCTTATTAATATTTTCTACTTTTTGTATGTATATTGTTTGGGGGATTCTCCCTTTCAAACAATAAAATTACTTATTTCATCAAAAAATAATTAATATGAGATCCATCTGGAAGATTTACACCAAACAAAATTGGCCCAACTTAATTCTCTTCTTTGGATTTTAAACCAACCTTTTCTATATTTGCTTTTGCAGTGTATACCACAAGTTTTGCTATGCAAAGTTGGATTTCTTAGGGATGTACTTCTTCTCCCAGCTCTTAACAGTGGAGACGAGACTGTGATAAGTGGTCTTGCTTGTTTTTTGTCAGAAATTGGTCACGCTGTAAGTATTTCAAACTCCGAGCTGGAACTGATTCTTGCAGCCAAATAGACTAAATGGGTCCTACCTATGCTTCAACAGCTTAGCTCAAGGATCTCTGAAACTAATTAGCTATTTTTTCCTTGTATAATAGGCTCCGTCTTTGATTACTGAAGCAAGTCCTGAAGCATTTGTATTGACAAATGCACTCTTGAGGTCAGATGCCATTTCTTATATTTTCTTTTATGTGTTGCAAGCATCCTTTTTTTTTTTGATAAGGTAAATAATTTTATCAACAATTTGGGGGAAACCCCGCATACAAGCCGTGTATTATCAAAATATGGTTCCCGACAAAAGAAACCCAAATGCTCGACCCCTTCAAATGCTCTCCCATTTCTCTCTTTCCAAATAACCCACATAATAGCTAAAGAGGCAACATTCCATGCCCTTGGACTTCTCTTTCCCCTTCGGTAAGCCCAACTGTGCATCACCTCCTTCACTGTGCTCGACATCATCACCCATTGCAACAAAACCAATTAAGAACCACCTTCCACAATCGGTTCGCCACTTGACAATGCAATAGAACTCATCTTCGCCAACATTTGCACATAAAACACCAGCTAACATAGGTGATCGTCTTCTTTCTCAGGTTTCCCGTTGTCAAGATCATTCCCCTTATTGCTAACTACGTAAAGAAGCACACCTTCCTTGGTACGGTGGGACTCCATATTGAGCAATCATTCCCCTTTCCCTAATAATCTTTCGTTATAAAATTCAATAGTTATGAAACCATTTCTACCCTCTCGCCACCTCCATACATCCGATCTATCATTATGTATCTCCTACCTATACAATAACTCAACTATTATGAAACTCTTCCATCTCCCAACCCTGTAGGTTTGTCCTGAATCTCCAAATCCCAATGAACTTTCCCCTTATGAGACCTACAAATTTGTTTGACTATCATATCTTTTTGGCAAGACACCCTGTAAATGTTAGAAAAGACTTCCCTCAACTCGTTCTCCCCACACCACTTATATGACCAAAAACTAACCCTGCTTCCATCCCCCACCCTAAAAGAGATATGTCCACTAATTTCTTCCCACCTCATATAATACTCCTCCATAAGCCACATCCAAATGATGTTCCAATGTTTCTAGTCATCGATCCTCCTTCGATGATACCCTATTTTTCTTCTACCACCCCCCTTAAAAATGCCTCCTCTTCCCCCCAAATCTCCATATCCACTTCCCTAACAACGGTTTGTTGAATACTTGTGATCTTTCACACCGAGTCCTCCCCATTCCTTCAGAGATGTGACAACTCTCCAATTCACTAAATGAAACTTTCTTGAATAAAAGCATAAAATTCTGGTTCTACCATCATTGGTTGGCTCCATCATAAGCAGAGTTTACTGTAATCTGAATTCTGAAGCTTTCGTTATACTGCACCTATTTCTTTCCTCTTTTACCAAGAGAGGCATTTGTATTAATGAATCCAATTTAGATATGAAGTAGAAGAATTAGTAACTATGGGTCCAAGTGAAGTAAATGCTCCTTTATCTAATTGAGACTGTCGACAACAAATAACATACCAGTGTAATCCCACAAAGTGGGGTTTGAGGAGGGTAGATGTACGCAGACCTTACCCCTACCTTGGAGGTAGAGGCTTCTCCCTATGGACCTTCGGCTTGAGGAAAAACAATTCAAAGCGGAAACAACGGAAATGAAGAAGCCATAACAAAATACTAAAGAAAACATGACAACATTCGGAACAGTAACTACAACAAAATAATATGATAATCAAAGTACAAAAAGCGATAGATATAACAGATATTGAGGAACAAGAAACTACAGAAGTAATGCTATGACTACTAGTATGGAAGAATAAGCGAGACCACGCTCTACTACCTGCTGATCTACTATCCTAATCTGTTTCCTTTACAACCTCCTATCTAAGATCATGTCCTCGGTAAGCTGAAATTGCGCCACCTCTCCCTAATATTTTTTCGGCCTACCTCTACCTCTTCTGAAACCATCCATAGCCAACCTCTCAGACCTCCGCATTGGGCATTCGTGTATCTCCTTTTCACTTGCTCGAACCATCTCAGTCTCGCTTCCCTCCACCGAAGAAGCTCCCACCTTGTTTCAGATATCTTCATTCCTAATCCTATCTCTCCTAGTATGCCCACACATCCATCTTAGCATTCTCATTTTCGCAATTTTCATCTTCTGAATGTGAGTTCTTGACTGGCCAACACTCCACCCCGTATACAAGCCATATACTAAAGATACTACGTTAAATCATGATTCTAAAAAAGGAGACCTGATCTTCTATACAAACCGGGGTTCTCATGGGAACACCAAAAACAAACTAGAAATAAAAGACTATTTTGCAGCTTTACAAAATCTTGTTCAACCCCTTCAAATGCTCTCCTATTTCTCTCTCCAAATAACCCACAACAATGCTAGCGGGGAAACCTTCCAAGCCCTAGTACTCCTTCCCCTCCTGTAACCCCAGCTATTCAATGCCACTGTTCTTGGCATCACCCATCGCACCCCAAACCAATTAAGAACCACTCTCCAAAGTCGGTTAGCCACATGACAATGCAACAAGAGATGATCCACATCTTCACCCGAGCTCTTGCACATGAAACACTAGCTAACATAGTTGATCTTCTTTCTCAAGTTTTCCGCCGTCAATATCACACCCCTTGCTACCAGGCACGCAAAGAAACACACCTTCTTTGGAACCCTGGGTACCCAAATAGCACAATGAGGGAACATACATTCATCTCTCCTTAAAAACCTCTCATAACACGACTTCACAGTGAATAAGCCAACACTACTCTCTCGCCATCTCCATATCAAGGTCACTGGAGACAGATTCGGCGCACCTGAAACTAAAGTAGCGCCTTTCCGCTGCTCACCCATGCACGAAATAGAAGACCCATGTCCTTCACAGTGTTTGCGAAGCGATTCCGAGGTTCGCAGTGAACTGCAATCCGACGCTGGAACGGTAGGGTTTCGGTTAGTCTGCTATTTCAGGGTGTTCTGGGATAATCATATCCTAAAACTCATGTTACCATCATCCACCAAAACAGAAACATGCACCTTCCCCCCTTTCCTCATCAAACTTCTCACTCTAGACAAATCATGAATGAGGTGCAGGGATCTCCAGACCCAGGTATTAGCCAGAAAACTGAGAAGATTATATAATGATATAAAAAATTGGAACTCTGAGGTTTTCGGCAGAATCGAAGTCAAGAAGCCGCTACTATTCCTTAAAAAGTACATCAACTGGACAGAGTTTGAGAAGAAACATGGTCAGTGAGGGTTCATATAACCAACCAAAACTTGTTTGAGATTGAGGCTTAGTTGTTTGTTTGACAGAGTTACAGAGGAGAGAAATCTGAAAGAGGAGGAGATAGCTACAAGGAACACAATAGAAAAAGGACTGGAGAAGTGGTGGTCAAAGTTGAAGAGACATCTTGGAGGGAAAAGTCCAGATATTTTTGGTTAAGGGAATGGACAAGAATATTTTTGAGAAGATGGCAAACACGCACAGAAGGTATAACAACATTGATAAACTACTGATTGATGGAATAGAAACTGACGATCCAGATGCAATAAAAGGGGAAATCTTGAATTATTACAAAAATATGCGCCATGAAGCAGAAAGTTGGAGCCCAGATTGGATGGCCGAGATTTGGGAAAACTTTCAGAATCAGAAAGGGAATGGCTGCAGAGATGCTTTACAGAGGAAGAAGTTCTCATGACCTTAAGAAAGTGCAGGAGATAAAGCTCGCGGGATCTGATGGCAACTTTTGAATATTTACACACGGAGGAGGTTTTTTTCTAGTCTAAATGCAACCTTCATTGCATTAACTCCAAATAAGAAAGAGGCAGCATAGCTTAAGGATCTTAGACAATATGCCTTTTAGGCAGTGTCTACAAGATCATAGCTAGAGTCCTCACTGAGAGGCTGAAAAGTATTATGGGCAGATTGATCTCAGGCACATAGAACACGTTCATCCGTGGAAGAAAAATTACGGATGCAATTTTAGTTGCCAATGAGAGTTTGGACTCAAGAATGAGGTAAGGAGAAGCTAGAATAGTTTGTAAATTAAACTTGGAAAAAGCCTATGACTGTGTAAACAATGGGATTTACGCAGTGGGCTACTGTTGGTATTGGGAGCTTGTAGCAAGATGTTAAAAGTCGCAGGGAGAAAGGGTTGGATCAAAGGGTTTAGAGTGGGAAATGGGGGTAATAATCAGCTGGAGCTTTTTTTTCTTGTTGAGAACCATATTTTGATGTAGGTTTTCTTCTTTGGTATACGGATTGTATACGGGGTTTCCCCATTTGTTAATAAATTTATTTACCTTGTCAATTAAAAAATAAATCAGCTAGAGCTTTCATATTTGCTGTATGCAGATGATACCTTGATATTGGCACTTCATTTAAACTGCCTTTTTCCGGTGAACAACATTCAATCCTTGGCTGCAATACTAGTATGTAAGTGGAATGTTTTCCTGTTACTTACCTTGGTCTACCACTAGCTCAACATAGACAAGGAGTAATCTTGAAAGGTGTGCTGGGGAAGACTTACACTCACAGATGTCTTAGTCGGGATGCCTATCAGCTTGACAAGCTAAGGAGGGATTTCCTATGGTCAGGGAATTTGGAGAGCCATAAATTTAATTTAGTGAAGTGGTCACAGTCACAGCTCCAAAGCAATGGGGTGAAATAGGGGGGAAAGACTTGAAACTACATCACAAAAGTCTACTTTTAAATGGTTGTGGAGGTTTAGTTGTGATCAAGATGTTTTATGGAGAAAAGTTGTCACTTCAAATTATGGAACAGTAAATTGTTGGTGTATCAAACAAGTAATATATTCCTATGGGTTTGCTCTATGGAAACAAATAAGAAACTTATGCGGAGACTTTAAAAGAAATGACCGTGATATCAGTTGGCGATGGGAGGAAGACAAAAATGTGGGAGGATCCTTGGCTAGAGGAATCCCCTTGATGATTTCCGTTACAGATTTGTACAGCTTAGTTCCAAACCAACATGCCACACTGGCAGAATGCAGATTTTGAGATGGATGGAATTTAATGCTCAGAAGAAATTGCTTCGACTGGGAAATAGAAAAGCTGGCTCAACTTTTTTTGCAAACTTGACAGCTTCCAGTTATTAGCAACAGAGCAGGACAGATTATTTTGGAAAGCCGATAGCAAAGGAAAGTATACCGTCAAATCTTGCTAAAATTTTATGCAAACGAGCAGGAGTAGATTACAGATGGCAAGACATACAAGAAAAAGGTTTATTTTCTGTAATAGGTGCTACTTGTGCAGAAGGAGATTGAATCTATTAATCGTAATCTCCTTCATTGTACACGCACATGGGAGGTATTCACTGAGTGATGCCTCAATCTATTAAAGAAGCTTTGTTGGCATGGCAAGGACATAATGTCAGGAAGCACCTCCGGCAGATGTGGAACATGATTCCCATTTGCATTTTTTGGATAATTTGGAGAAAGAAACAACTGACGCTTTGAAGACAAATACTCAAAAAAATTTGTCTTTGGTCTAGATTTTTACATATATTGAGTACCTGGTGCTATCTGAAGCTAGATGATAATATTGATGTTTTTTTTAAATTTATTAGAAATTTAGAATCCCTTCAACCACAGTGGATAAGGAAGTTTCTATTTTGATGTACATAATTTTTGGGACCTTCGTGGTCCATGTAATGAAACATCTTTTACTTATAAATATCAGTACCTGACATGTAATGTATGATGGCAGTTGTGTTTCATTTCCAAGTGAAGGTTGGGAGATTGCAGACTCGACTTTGCAGTTCTGGTGCTTTTACCTTTTCATAATAAAGTTACTTTTGTACAAATTGGGGCCTGTTACTTAGCTATAGACAGGGTCCAGAGCAGATTGTTGAAATGAAATATGTTGTTCAAATGGTTCCCCTATCCAAGAACACTCTCGCTTTGCAGGTGCAGTCTTGCCGGCGACATCCTAGGCCTGGATGTAGATCGTGGAGAAAATGTTAAGAGCGTCAAGATCTTATTTTTTCCTGTTTTCTCAGCGTTGTTGGATGCCCTTCTGTTGCGTTCTCAGGTTAGCTTCTGTTTGCATTCATTTGTAGTGCAGATAGTTTCTTTATTCTGCTTCTATTCATTCCCATCCACAAATTGCTCTATTGACCTACCTTTCCATTAAATAGCATGTGCATTTGTTGGATTTTACAATTTCGTTATATGACAAATTTTATGCTTCACAGAGAGTATATGTGTGATAATTAAAAGAAAATTGTGCCTATGCACTTATCACTCAACAAGGTTTTTTGAGGCATCACGTGTATCCAAATTATTTTTTCTCCCTTGTTTCATCTTTCATTTGGGTGCTGTTTCACTGTGATCATTGGGAAATTGGAGGAAAAATATGCCCCTTGGCTCTTAGTTCTAGAATTGATGAGATGTCAATAGTTAGTTGTAGTTAATCAAATTTGTGTTTATATTGGGCCAAGCCTTTTTGATATGACATCTTATCTTTTTGTTAAATTAATAGTTGTATTGAATTATTGAAAAAAAGGACCTACAAAAATATGATCTTTTGCAATGCTAACCAGAACCATATAGGTGCTCTAGAAGCTTACAAATACAAGAACTTCTAATTTGTATAATTAAATAATTTATAGAAGCAAAAATTTAGTAGTTTGTCTCATTCTTTCAACAATCTAAAGCTAATTAACCCACAACTCACAAACAAAACTCTAAAACATTTGTAATAACAGATAAAAGAAGTCAAGAAATAATTGACAGAATACTAAAGGAAAAAAACACATATGGGTGAGAATAAAACAACAACAATATACCCAGTGTAATCCCACAAGTGAGATCTAGAGAGGGTGGTGCGTACGCAGCCTTATCACTATTGTGTGAAGGTAGAGAGTCTATTTCGGATAGACCCTCGGTTCAAGTAAAGCATATCAATTCGATATGAAAAGAAAATACGATAGTGAAAATTGCCATAACCAATGGTGGACCTACATTGTAGCTAATGGGTGCTTGAGCACCCATTGTGGTTTATCAAACACTACATTTTATACAAACAACAACACACCCAGTGTATTCCCACTCAATGGGGTCTGGAGAGGGTAGAGTGTACGCAGTCCATACCTCTACCTTAGAGATGAGGTAGAGAGACTGTTCCGATAGACTCCCAACTCAAGACAAAACAGTCTAGAAAAAGACATAATAGAAGTACAAGAAACAATAGGTAGTAACAAAACAACATATAGTAACAGAAACAAGACCACCATAAATAATACTACAATCGATCTACCCGAAACAACAGGCATCACCAAAACTCCAAGAGCAAGAAACTACAAGCATAGCACTATGACTACTAGTACGGACAACAAGACAACGCACTCCTACGTACTAGCATGGACACTCTCTTTCCTACTAACTGTCTACCCTAATCTGCGTCCTCCACACCTTTCTATCTAGGATTATGTCATTGGTAAGCTGTAATTGCGCCATGTCCTGTCTAATCACCTTTCTCCAATATTTCTTCGGTCTATCTCTACCTCTCCTGAATCCATCCATAGCCGACCTCTCACACCTCCGCACTGGGTCATCCGTGCTTTTCCTCATCACATGCCCGAACCATCTCAACCTTACTTTCCGCATCTTGTCTTCCACCGAATTCGCTCCTACTTTGTCTCAGATATCCTAATTTCTAATCCTATCTCTCCTAGTAAATCCAGAAATTCACCGCAACATCCTCATCTCCGCCATCTTCATCTTTTGGATGTGAGAGTTCTTGACTGGCCAACACTCCACCCCATACAACATAGCTGGTCTAACCGCCACTCTGTAAAACTTGCCTTTAAGTTTAGGAGGCACCTTCTTATCACACAAGACTCCGGATGCAAGCCTCCACTTCATCCACCTTGCACCAATACGGTGAGTGACATCCTCGTCAATCTCTCCATTTCCCGGGATAATAGACCCAAGATACTTAAAACTACCTCTCTTTTGGATGGCCTGTGTATCAAGCCTCAGTTCCACATCAGCCTCATGCGTCACCTCACTAAACTTGCACTCCAAATATTCAGTCTTGGTCCTGCTCAACCTAAACTCTTAAGACTCCAGGGTCTGTCTCCAAACCTCCAACTTAGCATTAACTCCTTCGTGAGTCTCATCAATCAGAATTACGTCATCCGCAAATAACATACACCATGGCACCTCACCTTGAATTTTCCAGCGTTAATACATCCATCACCAAGGCAAATAAAAACGAGCTATCGGACGATTCCTGGTGCAACCCCATTAACACTGGAAAGTGCTCCGAGTTCCTCCTATAGTTTTACTCGAGTCTTGGCTCCCTCGTACATGTCCTTAATCGACTTAGTGTATGCCACCATCTAGCGTCCAAGCACCTCCAAAGAACCTTCTTGGGGACTTTGTCGTAAGCCTTTTCTAGATCAATGAACACCATGTGCAAGTCCTTCCTCTCTCTGTACTGCTCCACCAGTCTCCTTACGAGATGAATGACTTCTGTAGTCGAGCGTCCTGACATGAATTCGAACTGATTCTCGGAAATAGTCACTATCCTCTTCAACCTCAACTCCACCACCCTCTCCCAAACCTTTATAGTGTGGCTTAACAACTTGATACCCCTATAGTTGTTGCAATTTTGAATGTCACCCTTGTTCTTATACAATGGAATCATCGTACTCCATCTCCAAGCTTCGGGCATCTTCGCCGTCCTGAAAATGACATTAAACAAATCGTTCAACCACGCCACACTTCCCTGATGATGCTCTTCCAAAAATCCATCAGAATCTTGTCTGGCCCAGTCGCTCGACCCCTATGCATCCTACAAATAACACCCTTAACCTCCTCAACCTTAATACGGTTACAATAACCATAGTCCCGACGCCTCTCTGAGTGTTCCAAATCCCCAGCACAATGCTCTTGTCCCTCCTCTTCGTTCAAGAGCTTATGGAAGTATGATTGCCATCTCCTCCTAATGAGTACCTCTTCCACCAATCTTTGCCATCCTCATCCTTGATGCACTTCACTTGGTCAAGGTCTCGAGCCCTCCTCTCTCTAGCCATAGCTAGCCTGTATAACTTCTTATCCCCACCTTTACCCTCCAATTCTGCGTATAAGCTTTCGAAAGCTGCTGTTTTAGCCGCCGTAACCGCTAACTTAGCTTCTTTCCTAGCTATCTTACACTCCTCCCTATTCGTCCATTTCTCCTCCTCATCCTTACTCTCTAACAACGTCACGTAAGCCCCCTTCTTCGCCTCTACCTTCCTTTTGACTTCTCCATCCCACCAATCCCCTCGATGCTTGCCAGATTGGCCTCTCGAGACACCCAAACACTACATTTTATATTGGAAATTATTAATAACATACAAAAATATTGGTGAAGATGCTTGCCAGATTGGCCTCTCGAGACACACAAACACTACATTTTATGTTGGAAATTATTAATAACATACAAAAATATTGGTGAAACACCCAATCTCAAAGTAGCATTTTGAGATTTAAAGCAGTTGAGCACCAAGATTAAAAAATTCTGAGTCCGCCATTAGACACAACATGACATTGTTAATAAATATAGACAAATGAAGAACGTTTTATTCGGAGGCAATTCTAAACTTATTTACTACTTAACCACAAGATAAGGGGAATCTATTCATCACACTACAAAACCAAAATGAATTCCTAGCAGAAAGGACAAAACAAATACAACAATAGCCAAACAAGATTGGGACATTATAGCATCTCAATTATATAATTCCATAAATGATGCTGAGGAAAGGAAAAAAAAGGAGAAAGGGGAAGAAACTCAACAACAAAGAGATGGAGAACTTTCAAAGCATTAATATAAAAGCTGAAAATTGAATTATATAGGAAGCAGTAGAGCAGTAGATGGCATATTATTATAACGTGGGGATTTCAAGGATAGACCCATCAAAAATTGAAGATTGAACATAGCTTTTTCCAACCTAGAGCAGAGCATTGAATTTTTTCAAACAAATCTTTGAAGGCTAACTCTAGGTATTTATAACGTTTTCTGCACTTTAGTTAATTAAAAAAAATATGCAATAAAATTTAAGCGTTCTTGAATAGAGAAAATACATAAATTATACACTTCAACTTTCCGGGTGTTTGTAACCCCCCCCCCCCTTTCCATTCGAAGTGAATTTAATACCCCCTAAAAAGATGATGTGGCAAAGGAAGTGGTTCTACCCTTCTATTTGCGCATGACAGACGAAACAAATGTAAAAAACGAGTTAAGTTATACACATGTCATTTTCTTATTGGAGATATTGAATTGATTACACTTAATTCTTAGTGGGCCCTTTCTTTTCCCCAAACCTGCGAACCTCATGGATGGGTGAAATTGTTGTCGGAATCTTTTCGGTGAACCCTGATCTGTTCTATCTTTATACGTTCTTTCCATCTCTTTTATCTCTTTTATCTAAAAATTGCAAAAGCAAATAAAAATGGAGCCTTTTTTCCTTTGAAAAATAAATCACCATTAGCACCATCTTAATTTCTCATCAATTTCACCCATTCACTATCCACATTACTACCTCAGTATCAAAGTATTCCAAACATATTTTACCAATTACACACAATTTGTTTCTCATGTCCAGCACCTCCGAATCATCACCCACAATTTTTTTTTTCTTCTTCTACCTTGCCGGAAAACTTTCTGGCCTCCTTCGCCGAATATATTCCAAGAACTACATTATAACCCAAGAAATGAACTTCAATTTTTTTTTTGAAGAGGAAATGGTCATGAAAAAAGAAGTGATGAAACAAGAGAGAGTGATGATACAGGGGTTGTTCGTTTTTCATTTTGGTTGAGCGAGGAAGAAGGTATGAAATCAGTAAAGAAGGGAGGGTGGGAAGAAAAAAAAAGGTGAAAAATTAATAGAAAACATGTGTCATAACATGAATGGTGCGTGAAAAACAATTAAATATGATGAAGTTGGTTGAAATGTTATGAGGTGGTATTAATTTCATTTCAAATAAGAATTGGGGTTGGGGGGGGGGGGGGTTAAAACGGTCCGTAAAGTTGAAGTGTGTAACTAAGTTTTCGGGGCAACTTTAGGGTGGAACTTATGTATTCCTCTCTTGAATATTTTTTTTTTTGAAGCTGGTAACTTTGTATATATTTGTAACTGATTCATAATTACACAGTACTCCGGGAGCACTAGTCCCTATTTACAGCAAAAGAAATCTAAGAACCTGCAGCTATTCTAAACACCTAAATGGAGTCTAGTATATCCAGAATTTCTACAGTTTCTACAGAGTAGGATAGTCTACACATAAAACAAAAAAGCAAGATGCAGTTCATTTTAATCTGTTGAACTGTGTTGCTCCTATTCTCAAAACACCTTGAGTTCCTTTCTTTCCAGATTGTCCACCATATGCAAGCTGGTATCATTCTCCATCTTTCTCTGTCTCCTGTCTCCCTTCCTACTTCTTCCCAGCTTGCCAAAGTTGATGCAATGTTGTCGGGCATTATCGAGGTGATCCCTCTGAGAGCCAAAAAAATCCTCCATACTTGTCCTGTTACCTTGCAATGAAGAAAGAGATGTTTTACTGTCTCGTCTGTTTCTCCACATAAGCAGCATCTGGGGCATATGGTAATTCCCCTTTTCATCAAATTCTCTTGAGTGAGGACAGCTTCTCTGGCCAAGAGCCAAACAAAGCAAGAGACTTTAAAAGGAATCTTGGTTTTCCAAATATGTTTCCAGGGCCAAACATCAATCTGGTGAGAGCTAAAGTTCAACTCCTTATAGGCTATATTCACTTTATAGTTCCCACTACTGTGACCATTCCACCATAGTTTGTCAATCCCTTCCTGTAAGCCACCCCAAGTCTCCAGAGATGAGAAAAAAGAGGTCACCCTACTCAACTCCCAATCATTAGGCATTCTTCTAAATGTGATGTCCCATCCCTGATTTGTCCACTGCTCAGCTACTGTTCTGTGTTGGTGAACTACTAGATTGTAGATGTCAGGAAACTTCTCTTTTAGGCTTTCAGTACTTAGCCACACATCTTCCCAGAAGTTGGTCTTGCTCCCATTTGCAATTTTTATGGAACACTTGTTTTTCAACAAAGGCCATAAATTTCTGATGGATCTCCATAGACTTACTCCATAAGGAGTGCTAATCTCCTTAGTCATCCACTTATCCTCATATTTTGCATTGATGACTCTTCTCCATAGCATTTGGTCTTCTTTTGTGTATCTCCATAGCCATTTTAATTTTAAGGCCTTGCTCTGCATTTTTAGATCCCTGATTCCCAGTCCACCTTTCTTCCTGTTCACTGTTATTGCCTTCCATTTGACTAGGTGAAATCCTTTCTTTTCCTTATTGCCTTGCCACAAAAAGGATTTTCTGATGCTGTCTAGTCTTTTGATGACACTGACTGGTATGGGAAAAAGGGTCAACATATATGAAGGTAAGGCATCTAGTACTGAGTTGATGATTGTGACTCTTCCTCCCAGAGACAAATATTGAGATTTCCACCTGGATAACTTCTTTTCACACCTTTCTATAACATCATTCCAAATTTCTTAGAATTTTGTTTTAGCCCCTAAAGGCATGCCTAGATACACAGTAGGCAAAGCCCCTAATTCACCCCCCAGGATTGATGCTAAGAATTCCATGTCAGTGACATCATTTATAGGGTACAGTGAGCTCTTCCTCCAATTGATGTGAAGTCCAGACACACTTTCAAACAAGACTAATATCACTCTAAGATACTTTAATTGGTCCACATTTGCATTGCAGAAAATAAGGGTATCATCTGCGTACTGCAGATGTGTTATCTCCAAACTTCTATTGACCCTTCTATCCATTTCAAAACCACTGATCCAGGCTAGATGCTTGGCTTTTTTCACCATGCTGTTTAGACCCTCCATTGCCAATATGAATAGGAAGGGGGGACAAGGGGTCTCCTTGTCTTAAACCTCTTTGATCTTTGAAGAAACCAGCAGGGGAACCATTGATGAGAACTGAAAAGCATACTGTTGAGATACATTGTCTGATCCAGTTAATGCATTTGTTTCCAAAACCCATCATATGCATTATATCCAAAAGAAACCCCAGTTGACATGATCATATGCCTTTTCTATATCTAACTTGCACAAAATGCCAGGTTTATTCTGTTTGATTCTAGAGTCCACTGCTTCATTTTCCACCAGAACAGCATCCATAATCTGTCTCCCCTTGATGAAAGCCAATTGTTGAGAATCCACCAACTTGTCCATCACCTTTTTCATTCTCTCAGTCAGCACCTTAGAAAACAGTTTATAGACACTACCTATAAGGCTGATAAGTCTGAAATCTCTCAGCTCCTTTGCTCCTTTCCTTTTTGGTATGAGAGCTATGAAGGTGGCATTGTAGCTCTTCTCAAAAATCTCTTGTTCATGAAAGTTCCTGAAGGCTTCCATTATGTCATGTTTCATTATGTCCCAGCAGTATAAAATGAAGCCCATAGTGAAGCCATCAGGCCCAGGAGCCTTGTCTTTTGCACACCACTTCAGGCATTGTAGTATCTCTTGTTCATCAAAGTTGGATTGCAAGCTCAATTTCTCATGTTCTGTAATAGTAGGGCAGTTATCAAAATTGTACACTGGCCTCCAACTCTCTGATTCAGTGTATAGATTCTGATAGAAATTAATTATCTCTTCTCTGATTCTTGTTTGGTCTTCAGTAACCTCTCCTTGAATCATCAATTGATCTATGTTGTTGTATCTCTTGTGAGCATTTGCTATTTTGTGGAAATACTTTGTTTATGTCTCCTTCCTTTAACCATTGTGTCCTTGATCTCTGTCTCCAGGAGATCTCTTCATTTTTTATAAACTCCTCATACTCCATAAACAATTCTGCCTTTTTAACTTTCTCCTCATCATTCAGAGGTCTGCTGGCAAGAATATTTTCCCATTCTGCTAATTGCCCCAAAAGTTCTCTTTTCTGTGCACTAAGATTCCCTTGGTAGCTTTTACTCGACTCTTTTAACTTTGATTTAAGAGCTTTGAATTTGCAGGCCAATCTGTAGTCAGGTCTTCCAGAAGTCTGGAAGGAGTTCCACCAACTCCTTACTTTATCACTAAATCCATCTGTCCTCAGCCACCATTTTCTCCACTTTGAAATATGATTTGTGATGAGCCCATGTTCCACATTGCAAAGCTATAGGGTTATGGTCTGAGACCATTCTTTGCAACAGAATCTGTTTGATGTTGCTGAACTACTTGTCCCATTCTATGACAAGTTAATGAACAACGCACTTGTAAAAAGTTTTGAAATCTTACTAGTTCAAGAGAGAAAAAAAATAAGCAGCCGACTGATACTTGAAAAAAGAGAGCAAGAACATGCGCAAATACTGGAGAAAGAGAGAGAGAGAGAGAGAGAGAGAGAGAGCAGGTGTAGATTTATGTTGAAGAGTAACAAAACGACGTGCGAGCTTTTTCAGCAAATAAATTAGTGTTTTTAAAGAGTTTGAATGGTGTTAAGACTCTTTCAAAGATCTGATTTGGTCAGATTTATTCAGACCTATTAAGAGTTTTTTTTTTTTTTTAAAAAAATGCAGTTAATGAGCTGAAATCTTAACCATCAGATTCAGACCACATTAAGTGCAAATAAATGAGGCCTAAGTCTGCTTGCCAGTAGGTGAAAATAAATATTGAGGCTTTGATACCATTTTAGAAGAGAGGAAAACTCTTAACTCGTGTTTGGACTTTGTCCTTTAAAACTCACAGGAGAGTTGCTTATAAGAAATTTTTTGGCTAACATATATTAAGGACAATTTCCTAATTTGTGGGTTTTCTAACCATTATGATAGAATCATTAAAAGTATTCCACATAATATTCTTGACTTTCAATAATAACCTCAACTCAGAATGCTTCACTGAAGGAATTTACCAGCAATAATGTCACAGGTTAGCTGACAGAATTTACCATTTAATCTTGAAGACTCTTACCGTATTTTGTCCTACACCAAGGGATTGTCAGTTAATCTTTTCTTCTTAACTTTTTTATTTCTCCCTTTTTCTCAAGTCTGTTTGGTGGTCTACATAATTTGGTTGTTAGAGGTTGCCTCTAAAATTTGATTAGTGGACAGGTAAAATTTTTGCTCATGCTTTGATGTCATCAATATAAACATATTGTACTATAGTGGTAGACTAACCTCTTTAAAGTAAGCTGTAAATCATTTTGATAAACTAGTTTCAAAATGATTTCCTTGTCTAGCTTTCAGTGAACTTCCGTGTACTTACTGTAAATTGCTTTGGTGCATAAAAGTAATCTCAAACTAATGCCATCTTTCCTTACTCTTTTATTTTCTTTTTCTACTTATTTATACTAGTTTCAAAATGATTTCCTTGTCTAGCTTTCAGTGAACTTCCGTGTACTTACTGTAAATTGCTTTGGTGCATAAAAGTAATCTCAAACTAATGCCATCTTTCCTTACTCTTTTATTTTCTTTTTCTACTTATTTATTCTGTGTTATGGGTCTTGACTTAAACAGGTGGATGATTCTACCTTTTATGGAGAGGGGGTAATGGTTGACCTGCCTGATGCCCTTGAACAATTCAGGATGAACCTGACAGAGCTTTTGGTGGATGTTTGTCAGCTTTTAGGTTCTGCAGCATTTATCCAGAAGGTGTCATTGGGTTGGCTTATTACTTTGTGCTGTTTTAAATAAAGATAAAGTTGAGTTCGTATTAGTTTCACTTGAAATCCCTAAGCATGTTTCTCATCTGAAATAACTAAAGTTAGTATGTTCCTTGTATATGGGTGGTTAAACTTTGTGCCCATTGTTGATTAAAACATATTACTTGATGAAGAAAAGAACTGCTGGCAAACTGGAAAGGATTTCCAAGTATTTGTCCAACCAGCCCAATTAAAAACAAGTTGAATAATTGATTTATTTAAAGGGGATTAAATATGTATCATATCAATTTAACTCATTATAGAAAAGGGATAAAAATATTGTTTATAAAAAATGGATAATCAGCAAGTTAGAAATGGATTCCATGAATTTAGACTCTACCAACAAGTTTCGTTGTTTTCCAATCTCCCCTAACATTGAAGAAGTGACTAGAAGAATTTGCATAGTGCATACAAAAAATTACAAGATGCTCTATATTTTTGTTGGTTAATCTTTTCAGCTCTTACTCTTCTCATAGAAATATATTTGTTGGGTGTGGCTAGGCTTCTTTAGCTCTTCCTTTCTCTTCTTTTTGGAACTTTTCCTCGTTTTTCTTTTACTCCTCTTTTTGTATTTTTTTATTATAATAATAATTTTATTGATATTTGAGCAAAATAACATGCTCATATGCAGGAATTATAGCAAAAGGTAGAAAACCTAAAAAAAAAATGGTTTTCTACGAACAACACCTGATATACATAAAAGAATCTTCTTTTTGGGTATGGTAATTAAGCGATATTAGAAAAGAATCAAGAAGATGCAAAGTTGCAAAAGCACACTGTGCAAGAAAAGCTTCTCCAAACAGCTGTCCAGTCTATTTATAGGGGCAAAAAATGCCAACTAAATAAACTAACTAGACAATTAGCTTTAAGAGTGCAAAAAGAGGTTGATATTCCATCAAAACATCTGTTGTTTCTCTCCTTCCAAAGGCTCCAAAAAATAGCTGCTGGGATCATTCTCCAGATCTTTCTGATGGATTTGTCAACTCTCCACAGCATCCAGCTAGCATAGGCATCTTTGATGCTGTAGGGCATTACCCATTGGAGGCCAAGCATAGAATAGAAAAAATGCCATAGGCTAGCTGCTGTAGGGCAGTGCAAAAAAAGGTGATTGACACTCTCATTGGTTTGCTTGCACATGGCATATCTATTGATGAGGATTACACCTCTTTTCCTGAGGTTGTCTTGTGTTAGGCAATTTCTTCCTTCAGGGTTGTCCATGTGAAACAAGAGACTCTGAGAGGTAGCCTAGTTTTCCAGACATGTTTCCAAGGCCAACTTTCTAGAATGTAATTCTGGGAACTCCAAATTTTGTAGCATTCTTTCATAATGTAGGTCCTCTCCTTAGAATTACCCCAAAGAATCATGTCTTGGTCTTCATCCACCAATGTAGTGCTTTCCAGAGTTTGCAAAAGGGATATGAAGTCATTAATCTCCCCGTCCTGAATTTCTTCTGAAAATTGCGGTCCAATTGTTGTTGTCTCTGTACTGGCTATAGTTGCTTCTTTGTTGGAGGCTATCTGGAACAAGGAGGGGAAAGAGTCTTTTACTGTAGAGTTCCCTAGCCATTTATCTTGCCAAAATCTGATCTTGAGCCCATTACCAGCCTTGAAGGATATTTCCTAAAATTAAATCATCTTGGAAACTGCTTATGTGTTTCCAAGGCCCAACACCATGAGGTTGAGTGCTTTTCTTTGGACACCAGTGATCTTGAATACCATATTTAGCCTTGATGATGTTTCTCCAATACCCTAGCTCAGTTTGTCCATACCTCCAGAGCCATTTCATGAGTAAGCTGTTGTTATGTAGTTTGAGATTCCTGATTCCCAGGCCCCCTTGAGTCTTAGGTTGAGTTACAGATTCCCATTTGACTAGAGAGTACTTGTGAGTGAGACTGTTTCCTTCCCATAAGAATCTCCTTTTGAGCCTATTCATTTGCTTTAGAATTGAACCTGGTATTGGAAATAGAGACATACAATATGTAGGAATACTGTCTAGGACACTCTTGATAAGAGTGAGTCTGCCTCCCATGGAGAGGTACTGCATTTTCCATGTGGCCGATCTCTTCTGCATTTTTTCAATGACTCCATTCCAGATACCAGAAAATTTGAAACTTGCCTCCGGGGGAAGACCTAGATAGGTGGTGGTAAGGACCCAGTTTTGCAACTAAGTATGCCAGCAAGTTCCTCTAGGTTGGCCACCTGATTTACTAGATATATAACACTTTTGAGCATGTTGATATGGAGACCAGAGATGGCTTGAAAAACTATGAGGGTGGTGTTGAGATTGGAAACCTGCTGCCTGTCAGCTCCACAGAAGATGAGGGTGTCATCTGCATATAGTAGGTGGGAGACATTGACAATGGTGGTTGGATTGCTGCCCACTTGGAAAGCTTGAATCCATTGGAGTTCTTTAGCCTTAGCTAGCAATTGAGATAGCCCTTCCATAGCCAGGATAAATAGAAAAGAAGAGAGTGGATCCCCTTGCCTCAACCCCTTTTGAGTAGAGAAAAATCCCACTGGACTTCTGGTAATTAGAACTGAGAACTGCACTGTTGAAATACAAAAGTATATCCATCTTATCCACCTATCACCAAAGCCCATTTGTTTCAGAATGTTGACTAGATAGTCCTAATTTAACTGGTCAAAAGCTTTTTCCATGTCTAATTTGCATAAGATCCCAAATTCACCACTTTTCATTCTCCAGTCTAGCACCTCATTGGCAATCAAGGAAGCATCAGTTATTTGCCTGTTCTTTAGGAATGCACTTTGTTGCCCTGAAACTAGAGAATTCATCACCTTTCTCATCCTCTCTGCTAAGACTTTAGCCAACAACTTGTAGACATTGCTTATGAGACTTATAGGCCTGTAATCTTTAAGTTCCTCAACACCTTTCTTCTTTGGGATTAGAGCAATAAAAGAAGCATTACAAGACCTCACCATTTGGCAATTCTGGTGAAAGAAATTGAGAGCTGCTAGTAGATCATCTTAGATGAAGCTCCATGATTTCTGGAAGAAAGCCATGGTGTAATCATCAAGGCCTGGGGCTTTGTCAGGGGCACATGCCGTAAGAGCATCAGAAATCTCTAACTCAGTGAAAGAAAGTTCAAGCTCTTCATTTTCATTTGTGCCGAGAGTGGACAGGTTTTCAAAAACAGCTGAGGGTCTCCAAGATTCTGCCTTTTTGTAGATTTGTTGATAATACCCCAGAATGCCATCCTTCATCCTTTCTTTGTTCTCAATCAGTTCATCCCCTATTCTCGGTCTATCAATGCAGTTACCCTTTCTATGTGAATTGGCCATTCTCTGAAAGAATTTTGTGTTCTTGTCCCCCTCTTCAAGCCATAAACATCTTGATTTTTGCCTCCAGGAGATCTCTTCAGCTGTTGCAATTTGTTGAAGCTGCAGTTCCAAATTCAAGGGCTGAGCTTTCTCTTCTGGAGATAGTGTTCTGAGCTTAGCTAATTGATCCCCTTTCCCTAGTTCTAAAAGAGCTTTAGTCCTTTGGGTTTCAATATTGCCACACCTCATAAAAAAATCTTATGGGTGCACCAAAAGGAAATAACAGATAAAATACTACTGCTTATCTAGACAAAGTTCATCTCTACTCCCTCAAAAGCTCTTCTATTTTGTTCCCTCCAAACTACCCATAAAAAAGCTAACGATGCAAAATTTCATGCGCTACGTTTATCGCCTACTTTCGTAACTCCAACAGGCCATCAACTAAAAAATTCCAAACCATATAAAACTCTCCCACCATAATCTCAATGCCAATGGACAATGAATGAGGAGATGGTCGATATCTTCACCCGCACCCTTACAGATAAAACACCAACTGACATAAGTGACCTTCCTCTTCCTCAGATTCTCCGTCGTCATGATCACTCTTTTAGTTGCTACCAAGTATAAAAACACAACTTTCCCGGTACTTATTTTGAGAAGGAGCTTTCTCGGAATCGGAATCTTGGGGATCCAAATCACCCTATAAGGAAAGTCCACCTCCTCCCTGTTCAAAAGCTTTTCATAATAGGATTTAACCGAGAATACTCCATTATTACCCTATTCCCCACCTCCGTACATCGTGGCTATCTTGTCGTATATATTGTTTATGAAGTAAATCAATTAGACTTTGGAATTCGACTATCCCCCAATCTTGAAAGTTCCTTTTAAATCTCAAATTCCAAAACATGTCTGCATCTTATAATCTTCAGACTCGTTGACCAGTCACATCCTTCTGGCATGAAATTCTGTAGATGTTTGAAAATGTAATGCACAATGAGTCTCTTGTGATGTGTTGAATCTTCAATGAACTTCCATCAACACTTCAAATTGATCATGAGGAAGAACGTCAATGGCCCCAAAAACTAACCATTCTCCCATCACCAGCCTGGAATATCATATTTGCGCTAAACTCTTCCTATCCCTTCATAATATATCTCCATAAACCGCATTCAAAAGGCGAAATGATATGTTTGTCCTCCACACTCCTTCCAAAATCTCATATTTATCCACTACCACCTTTCTCCAAAAAGCATGTTCCTTAGTCCCAAATCTCCATGACCATTTTGTTCAAGCTACAAAAGATGGTGCCTAGTTTGTCTAATTTGTCTACATTAGATTGTGAGTCATGCCAACTTGAGAAACACACTCGCACTACCTTTCAACGTAGTGCTGAGAGTCGTGCAGAGTCTATCTTTTCCTTAGTTCACTCTGATATTTGGGGTCCTACTAGAGTCAGCTCAACTTAGGGTTTCGTTATTTTGTTAGCTTCATTGATGATTATTCAAGATGTACTTGGATTTTCTTAATGAAAGATTGTTCTGAGTTATTTTCTATATTCAAGAGTTATTGTGCTGAAATACAAAATCAATTTGGTCTCTATTCGTACCTTTCATAGTGATAATGCCCTAGAATATATGTCCTCCAGTTTCAGCAGTTTATGGCTCACCAAGGAATTATTCATCAGACTTCTTGTCCATACACCCCTCAACAGAATGGAGTAGCAGAGAGAAAGAATAGGCACCTCATCGAGACTGCTCGCACTCTTCTCAATCAATCTCATGTTCCGCTGCGTTTTTGGGGCGATGCAGTTCTCTCATCTTGCTATTTAATTAATCGGATGCTGTCATCTTCCATTCAGAATCAAATTCCTTATTCAATATTGTTTCCTCAGTCACCTCTATACTCTATTCCCCCTCGTGTCTTTGGGAGTACATGTTTTGTTCATAACTTAACCCCGGGGAAAGATAAATTAGCCCCCCGTGCTCTCAAATGTGCCTTTCGTGGTTATTCTCGGGTACAAAAAGGATATCGTTGCTACTCACCTGATCTTCGTCGGTACCTTATGTCAGCTGATGTCACATTCTTTGAGTCTCAACCTTACTTTACAGCTTCTTCTGATCATGATCATCTTAGCATATCTGAGGTCTTACCTATACCAATTTTTGAGGACTCTACCGTTACTTCTACGTCTCCCTCTCTTGTGCCACCAGTCTTACCCGTACCGACTTTTGGGGAACCTATAATACCTTCTACATCTCCGTCGACAGTGCCACCACTCCTGACTTATCATCGTCGTCCACGTCCATCATCAGGTTCAGATGATTCCCGTCATGCATCCAACCTTGCACCTACTACAGACTTGTCTCCTCTTAATCAACCGATTGCACTTCGAAAAGGGATACGGTCCACTCGTAACACTAACACTCATTATACCCTCTTAAGTTATCATCGTCTGTCATCACCCCATTATGCCTTTGTATCATCTTTGTCCTCCGTCTCCATTCCTAAGTCTACAGGAGAAGCACTTTCTCATCCAGGATGGCGACAAGCTATGATTGACGAGATGTCTGCTTTACATACAAGTGGTACTTGGGAGCTTGTTCCTCGTCCTTCAGGTAAATCTACTGTTGGTTGTCGCTGGGTTTATGCAATCAAAGTTGGTTCGGACGGCCAAATTGATCGGCTTAAGGCTCGCCTTGTTGACAAAGGGTATACTCAAATATTTGGGCTTGATTATGGTGACACTTTCTCTCCCGTGGCCAAAATAGCATCTGTACGTCTTTTTCTATCCATGGCTGCTGTCCGACATTGGCCTCTTTATCAGTTGGACATTAAGAATGCTTTTCTCCATGGTGACCTTGAGGAGGAAGTTTATATGGAGCAACCACCTGGTTTTGTTGCTCAGGGGGAGTCTAGCTTGGTGTGTCGATTGCGACGATCACTTTATGGTCTGAAACAATCTCCTCGAGCCTGGTTTGGAAAGTTCAGCACAGTAATTCAGGAGTTTGGCATGAATCGTAGTGAAGCTGATCACTCTGTGTTTTATCGACATTCTGCTCCAAATCTATGTATTTATTTGGTGGTTTATGTTGATGATATCGTTATTACCGGCAATGATCAAAATGGTATCATTAGTTTAAAGCAACATCTCTTTCAACATTTCCAGACTAAAGACCTTGGCAGACTAAAGTATTTTCTAGGTATTGAGGTTGCTCAGTCCAGATCAGGTATTGTTATTTCGCAACGCAAGTATGCCTTAGACATTCTTGAGGAGACGGGAATGGTGGGTTGTAGACCCATTGACACTCCTATGGATCCGAATGCTAAACTCCTACCAGGACAGGGGGAGCCACTTAGTGATCCTGGAAGATATAGGCGTCTGGTTGGTAAGTTGAATTATCTCACAGTGACCAGACCTGACATTTCCTATCCTGTGAGTGTTGTAAGTCAGTTTATGGATTCTCCCTGTGATAATCATTGGGATGTAGTTGTTCGCATTCTGCGATATATAAAGTCAGCTCCAGGTAAAGGACTACTTTTCGAGGATCGAGGTCATGAGCAGATCGTTGGATATACAGACGCGGATTGGGCAGGATCACCTAGTGATAGACGTTCTACATCCGGATTGTGTTTTAGTAGGAGGTAACTTGGTGTCATGGAAGAGTAAGAAATAGAGTGTGGTTGCTCGATCTAGTGCAGAAGCAGAATATCGAGCAATGGCTGTAGCAACTAGTGAACTAGTTTGGATTAAACAGTTGCTGAGAAAACTAAAATTTGGAGAAATCGGTCAGATGGAACTTGTGTGTGATAATCAAGCGGCTCTTCATATCGCATCAAATCCAGTATATCATGAGAGGACTAAGCACATTGAGATTGATTGTCACTTTATCAGAGAAAAGGTACTCTCAGGTGATATTGTTACAAAATTTGTGAAGTCGAGTGATCAACTTGCAGATATCTTCACCAAGTTCCTCACCGGTCCTCGTATTGGTTACATCTGTAACAAGCTAGGTACATATGACTTGTGCGCACCAGCTTGAGGGGGAGTGTTAGAATAGGAATAGGAATAGTATATAGAATCCTAGTTAGAGTAGGAATAGGAATAGTATATAGAACCTACTTGGTAAAGGATTGTTATCTAGTGTCTATATATAGGATCTTTGTGTAATAATGTAGACACAATTCAATAATATTTTTCTCCTGTATTTCTCACAATTACTAAAGTAACCTTCGTATATTCGTTTGGAAAACAGATGTGTTTCTCGAAAAAAGCATTTTTAGTTTCTTGGTTGGGATGTTTCATTAACTACTGTGACCACTGGATATGTCACAGTTTAGATGAAAACCTGAGGTGTAAGCTAAAGAAGGTTGCATTATCTTGGGCTTCTCTCCGTATCTAGTGTCTTCCTTTCACTCAAAAAGTGGCTGGTTTCACCCAGTTGAGAAGGGATGATATGTAATGTTGTGGGTCAGACATTGCAGATTTTAGCATGTTCATCTTTTAAAGCTAGAAGGTTTGGTGGACTTCCAATGTTATACTTATATGATTGGAAGGTACACTTGTGAGGTCACTGGGGAAGTCAAGGATCTGAAATAAACAGGGATATAGCAAAATTATAGTAGCTCATGGTGTAATGATGCTCAGTGATCGTTCTAAAGTTAGAAACACGTGTTGCCTGTGGTAATGAAATAAGACCAACTTGATTTGAGAACTACCCCATGTTTGAGATTGTTCTATTGACTATTTATCTTTGTTCAAGTTTGGTGAATAGTTGTTTCTGATTTCTACAGTTCTTTTGAGTAGCAGCCATGGTATAATCCTGGAAATTCCTGCACAGGTTTTTCCTTAGTTTCCATTCTTGACTCAAAAAACTAGACCAATAATTCCAGAAATATGTAAGCTGGCTCTGATTTGAGCCTAACCAGAGAAACGACGATTTCTTTTCAAGTTCTTCATCTTGGTTGCTCAAGTGTCAAGTCTGTCACCTCTCTTCCTTCTCGTCCTATCAATACCTGGCACCATCCTTTTTACCCTCTCATCTTTAATTTCAACAGAAATATGCAAGAACTATCCATTTACTGCTAAATAATGATCTTATTTGGTTATTTCCCCTTTCTTTTTTTTTCTTTTCACCTTTTGACAGGTTTTCAAATACCTCTGGAACTTATTTTCAGGTTGGCAACTTCATTATCTTTCTTCTATTAGTCAAATGACTTTTGCTTTTGTATTCAATACCAGATCTTCCTTGGAGGTTGGACCAGTAACGGTGTACATATTCCTTGGAAGGAGGTGGAAGCTAAAATGTTTGCACTTAATGCGGTTAGTACTGTGAACCAAAACCTTGGCAGTAACATATGCATTGTCATGCTCTCATCTCCTACTTAATGCTTCATTATACTCAATTCTTTGTGGGTTTTGCTAATTAGCGTTAGGATAAGGTCAGAATCTAAAGCAGAAAATGAGAAGAAAAAACATAAAGGACAAACAGAAGAGAAAATAAACCATGAATTCTTTTCTCAAAATCGCAGGAACAACAGCATATTTTACATTTATAACTGCCACTGCAGCAATCAACCTTGGATAGTTTAAGCCATCAATTGCTTGGTAGTGTTTGAAGCATGATTCTAGTGAGACAATACCCGCTGGATGATTGTCTATACTCCTGTTATTGATATGTGTAGCGTTGTGAGGTAAAAGTGTATCAGAACTGTGAAAACGCTTAGAACTTAACAGCATAGAACATTGACACTATTTTAGCTGCACTATGAAGTCATGCAACTTTTGTGAGAGGCAAAGGCTCAATCGTTGTAGTAAACACCTACTTTTAATTGCATCTATGCACTAGGTGAAAGCAGATCCCACTTATGTCTTGTTATAGAGCTCTATACTTAAACTGTCGCTAATCAAAATTATGAATCGCTTTTTGATGTTTGGAAGTGCTAAAATAATGTTCTTATAGTCCAAATCAGAACTACGTAATATTAGAAGTTGAATTATACCTATAGATTTAAGGTCGTGATCTATTTCTATGACATTTTTGACAATAAAATCCCACTCACTAAAATCTCTGTCAAAGTATTTACTCCATCTTTTCTTTGATAAGGGAAGTATTTACTCCATCTTAGGTTAGGTGTTTGCATTTTTCCTTAATAAACCCCCAAGTAAATGTCCAAATGTATTTTTTTAATTATTTGAAGTCATTTTACTTATTCACCAAATGGTGCCAAAACATTCATATAATCATGAATGTAAGCTACCCATCAATCTATACAAAAAACTTTTTCTTTTCTTTTTTTTTCTACAAAAGAAAGTTTTTTTTATGTTGAATTGTGTGACCATCTCATCTAAAAGCTTAAGATGTTAGAGAGAGGATTATTTACTTAGAGCTCATTTGGTTTAGCTTAATTTTAGTAGTTAAGCGCTAAGTGTTGAAAAGTACTTCTAGTGTTCCGGCTGATCATCTATGAATACGCAATTACGTGTATGGCTAGAAGCGCTAAAACTAAAAATAAGTTGTTGATATGTTTGGTAAAATGGTGTTGATGAGAACTTTTCTGTTGAAATGATGGAAATGTCCTTAAAGCTGTTAATAGTAAAATTGAGCTTCAAACTTCCATATCGTCTTTAAACCTGGCATTTTGTTTCCTCCTGCTAGACCTACGTAATACATCCGTACAGAAAATGTGATATGGCTTAGTACCTCCATGTCATTCTGTCTGTCATCTCCAATTGCGATATCTAATATCTTCTGTACATGCACTAGTTGTCATGATCATGTCAATTTGTGTAAACACAATATTCACATCTAGTTTATAGAACATGCCATTAAAGGTGATTATGTTTCAGACATTTGGTAGAATGGAAGATTATGTATACAGCTCTTCCTAATATATCTCTTAACTAGTAATATAAGTACCTGCAATTACGCTAACTTTATTAGCACTACACAATACATATTGATTGATTATATGCATTATTGATTGACTTTTCGCAACAGTATCAAGTTAGAGCTTAGATGTTAACCATGTACAACTTGTTATATGCGTAGTTAACTAGAGCTCCATGCAGGACTTTTGTGAAGACATCACCTAACTGTTGTCCTGTCATGATATGTCTTATCGAGATAATCTTCTGTTATATCTTTTCGTAAACAACAACATACCTAGTGAAATCCCACAAGTTGGGTCTTGGGAGGGTGGTGTGTATGCAGCCTTACTCCTATCTTGTGAAGGGACAAACTAGAAGCAATATAGAGAGCATCACGATTATCACACTACAACTTAGCAGGTTGAGTGGTCTTAAGACCAACATCATCTATCAACTGCATATCTACATTATCTCGCACATGGATTGTGACATAGCTCATTACTTTGATTTAACACTAGATCGGGGGACTACCACTACTTTTTACTTTTTCCACTACACCAAATTATCTCCAACAAGACCTGTATCCTCTTGTTCTCCGGACAGCTTTAGATGCCCTCCAATCTACATCTAGAACACGCAAGTGGTTTCTATAGAACAGACTGCGGCAGGTGTTCCTTCCGAATGACACAGGATTTGGCCAAAGTCTCCCAATGATTACTAAGCTGGAGTAGACATGAATTTTCATACTACTTCCCAAGTAAGCAGTGTCGAGTCACGTTCTGTAAGATGGTTTTAACTTCCCAGCTAATCTCCTGTGCATCTCAAGATCTTTAAACAATGAACTCCCTCTTTTATAATTTGTAAGTTGGTCGTCACTTGTGCACTGCAAGGCTGGCCTATCACCTGATTTTTTTATTTCAACCAATAAATTCAGGTCATTATTCCTCTTAAATGAGAAGGTACGTTTCTTGCGCCTTGTGACTTCAATTCCCAAAGATACTTACAAACCTAATTCTTATTTTTGAAATTAATTTTGTGTTCAGTGCTTTGTCATTGTTGGAATCACTTCAAAAACTTATATATACTTTCTTTCATTTTGTGAAACTAATACAGAGCACACCAGGTGCGCACAAGCTGGCTCGGACACCACCATCATAAAAATAAATTAAATATATATTTATAATTTCTTTTTAAAATGTTTCTAACTAATTAGAGATACAAATCCATACAATCACTATTTTCTTGAGATGCTATTGCCCAGCTCTCTTCTCTCCTGCTCCACATCAGATCTTTGTCTGTGCCAGGCTGCCAGCCATTAAATTCCCCGGCATTGAACAATCTTGTGTGTGATAGTAAGTGATTGAGTCTCTCCTTCCTTTGTACGCTCTTTTGTGATCACATTTCTTCGTCGAGATATCTCTAAGCAAATCCTTCTTTACATTCTTTTGTTTTGTTGGAGTACATACATGATTTTCAGCCATAGTTTGTGATCATGTACCTGTATTTTCTGTACAGACCTTTTTCTTTTTTCGAGGTCTTGCTGTTTTCAGCAATCCTCTTTAACTCTGCTGCATGATTTGATTACAAAAAAGCAGGTAATAGTGTGTCATGCTTTCTGCGCTCTTCTTTGGCTTCACATGTGATTTGCATGCTGAAATCATGTTGTTTCTCTATTAATCATCACTTTACTGATTATGTTTTTGCCTGCAGTTAATTATGAAAATGATACAAACTTGATTATGCTAGGAAGTTCACTGTGTAATTTCTTTTCTTTTTCAGATAGCTGAAGTTATTATCACGGAGGCCCAAGACATTGATTTCTCATTTATTATTCACTTGGTCACAATTTTATCTAGTAGGCCACAAAATGATGCTAAGGGCTTCATGAGACTTGTATGTGTTATCTTACTCGTTTTTTCTTGTTTCGCTTATCCTTGTCGCAAAAGGGGGATGGGAGAATAGCTGAAGTTGTTCGGAAGAAAGAGAAACATACTGAAAATTTTGTAGACAGATTCTGAACTAACTATTTGCTTTTTTAGGTTTGAGTTATGACTGTTTAGTACTTTTTGATTGACCTCCTCCTTTCTTTAATTATGTTCCATTTCTTTTGTTTGCTGTTCCAGGTATATAAATCAGCTGCAGAGGTTGTTGCTTCCTATTCGAAGTGGATATCTTCTTGTCAAACTAATGCCAGATCTTTGCTGTAAGAATTCTCTTTCCATATTCTTTCAAATAAAATAGACACCGAAGATACAGTGCTGAAGCAGGCCATGTCTTGTCAGTTTAGGTTTTGTTTTAGTTTCTGCTGTATTTTTAAGCTGTAGGCGTTGGTTTCAAACCTTTTTGTATTGCTCTATTGCATAGATAGACACCTTAACTTGGCCTCTACTATCAAGTAAACACCCCAACTTTGAGAATGCACATCTAGACACCTCAACTTGGTTTAAGTTGGACTCGTAAACACGCGCGAAATGCCATGTAGGATGGCTGAGAGTAGGGGTGTTCATGGTTTGGTTTCATTGAAACTAAACCCGAACCAACTATTTTTTGTTTTTTTCAGGTTTGGTCTTTTTTGATTATTTTCTTTTCGGTGCACATGCTATACAAATTCAACCCATTCAATTTATAAGAGTCATGAATAAACTTTTCCATAAATCAATATTTGTTTAGCAGAGGTTGTACAAATGGACAGTTTTGTGATCTACTAAAATCTTCTAATGTGAGAAATTCTCTTTGTAATATATGAAATTATTCCCTTTCATTAATCTAACTTACAGTTATATACTTTTAAGCCTAACCAAATGTTGATATTTAAAAAGAATAAACAAATGACTCTTAAAAATTAAAATCTTCAATATGGACACAAAACTCAATATGAAACCTAAATATCATATGTTTCACCTACTTTTAAGAATAGTCGGTAAAACAATATCTCAAAGTCGGTAAAAAAATACATGACCTTATAAAACTTGTCTTGTGAAATTGAAAAACAAAGAGATTGAAGTATTTTAACAACACATGCTAAGAAAGTGGCATACACATTAGAATCAAGCATTTAAATAAGCATAAATTTTCCCTCTATAATAGTCATATTAAATATTATGTTATAAGCAAGGATCACTGATATGTCTAAGATATTTTAAGTCAGTTTGATTTGATTTTTTGATTTGTTTTTTCTCAAACACCCCTACTTGAGGGAGGGAGGGAGGGAGGGAGATATGCCGGCTCATGGAAGCGGGAGTTGTGCTGGTAGTGGGAAAAAGTAGTATTTCCAGACGCTCGAAAGAAAAAAGAATCATCCGACTTACAGCAGTGTAAGGCTGCCTGCTAGTAGGTTAGCTCTATTTGAGTCTCTACAAAGATCCCAACGCTCTGATACCATGTAAAGAAATAAAAGACTGAACAAGAGAGATGTATTAAAACTTGATTTTGACATTTCTGAATGAGTTTCTTATGTACTTATTAATCTAGTACATTAAGGTAAAGTAGTTATTCTCTACTTACAATATGGTAAACAGTTATTATCTACTCATATAAAGGTATCTAAATATATTTGTACATTTAATAGAGAATATCCTATAAAATATTCTGCAATGTTCAATTATTAGATTACTATTTTGAAACATAATGAATTTAGAGACATTATACTACAAAACTACATTATTTTTCTTTTGATTTTCAACAGAACTTACAACAGCAACAACATACCCAGTATATTCCCACAAAGTGGAGTCTGGGGAGGGTAGAATGTACGCAGACCGTACCTTTACCCCAGGGTGAAGTAAAGAGGCTGTTTTCGATAGACCCTTGGCTCAAAACAGTCCAAGATATAAAACCAATAAACAAAACAACAGATAATCACAAAACTATACTAAAACAAAATAATATAATAATCTAACTACACAAAGCACTAGCAAGTATCCAGCGCAGATGAAACAAAAGCTACAAGCGTAGCCTTACAACTACTACTAAAAAGGCACCAAAACACTGCACTCCTCCCTACTAAGAAGCCAACCAATCTACTAACCTTCTACCCTAATCTGAGCCCTCCATACCTTCCTATTTAAGGTCATGTTCTCGGTAAGCTGCAATTGCACCAAATCCTGCCTAATCACCTCTCTCCAATATTTCTTCGGTCTACCACGACCTCTCTTAAAACCATCCGTAGCCAGCCTCTCACACCGCCGCACAGGGGCCTCTGTGCCTCTCCTCATCACATGCCCAAACCATCGCAACCTCACTTCCCGCATCTTGTCTTCCACTGAAGACACTCCCACCTTGTCTCGAATATCCGCATTCCTAATCCTATCCCTCCTAGTAAACCCACACATTCAGCGCAACATCCTCATCTCAACCACCTTCATCTTCTGAACGTGGTTGTTCTTGACCAGCCAACACTCCGCCCCATACAACATAGCCGGTCTAACTGCTACTCTGTAGAACTTGCCTTTCAGTTTGGGAGGCACCTTCTTATCACACAAGACCCGGATGCGAACCGCCATTTCATCCACCCTGCACCAATACGATGGGTCACATCCTCGTCAATCTCACCATTACCCTGGATAATAGACCCAAGGTACTTGAAGCTATCTCTCTTTTGGATGACATGCGTGTCAAGCCTCACTTCCACGTCGGTCACAGATGTCACCTCACTGAACTTGCACTCCACATATTCCGTCTTGGTCCTGCTCAACCTAAACCTTTTAGACTCCAGGGTCTGTCTCCAAACCTCCAATTTGTCATTAACTCCTTCGTGGGTCTCCTCAATCAAAACTACGTCGTCTGCAAATAACATACACCAGGGCACCTCGCCTTGAATTTGCCGCGTCAACACATCTATCACCAAGGCAAATTCTCTCTTGGAACAGCCCCTTCTTTCTTTGTTATCAATTCTTGCTCTTATCAACTTTTCAAGGGACATAGAATGAATGGAGTGTGTATTATGTAATTTATCTTGACTGTGCTCCTACACTGCTAGAAGAAAGCTTCACCGAATGGGTCTAGGGCTTTGTCCCCACAGCATATATCTAGCCTGCTCCCAAACTTCCTCTTTTCAGAACTCCTGCTGCACTTCCTCATTCCATGGCTCCAATTTGGTTAAAATTGATTCCTTATATCCTGTCTTTCACGACATACTTTTTCTACAATTGTTTGTATGATACCATGAATTACCCTCTTCTCCTCGTACTCTTCCTCAGATGGTCCTCGTGACCCATTTCTTCAGCAAGTTTTTCGTTCTATTTGTGATGGTGGAAAAAAAAGTTTCCCATTATCAACCACATACCTCTTTTTTTCCCTTGTTTTTGGGTGGAATTTGTTGTACCTTGTCCATGAGTATCTCCTGTTGATGTTGTAGTGATGATCTTATATGTTATTTTCAGATTATTTCTTGCAACGGGTATTTCAGAACCTTTATGTTCAGCAGCTTGTGCCAGTGCTTTGCTCAAGTTATGTGAAGATGCCACAACCCCTATGTATGAGCATTCAAGTTTGGAGATCTTTCTTTGGATTGGAGAGGTTTGTCCTTTAAACTGTATGGTGTCTCAAAATCTTTTTACTTGAAGGTCCTTGGTCTTTGTTCAAGTAATTTTGTATTGCAGTATCATTTTCAGGTAAAAAAAATGAGGTTTTAGTTATTAAGACAATGGTTTGAAATGACTGTCCAATATTATTGACTGGATGTCACATACTTGTATATGTTCATAGTTTATTGAAATTTAATGAAAATTAAAATTGGAAAGAAAAAAAGCATAAGATAGTTGATTTAGAGAGTGAGTGGAGTTGAAAATATAACTAGCCATATCAATATTATGACCTTATCAGTCTTTTTCTTTGTCTTGATAGTTGGGGTGATTGGAGGTGTATTTTAGGACAAAAAAGTTGATGAACATAACGATTCAGTTGCACTGTTTTGTTTACCTTTTAATAATTCGTATAGATATTTCTCTTGTTTCTTGGATCAGTAAGTTTAGTTTATCGTTTATTGGAGTGATAATTAAAGTGTAATTGTTGTTGTTTCTCTTGTTCCTTGTGTTTGACATATTTTTCTTAGAGTTTGGATGAAAGGCATTTGTCTCTAGAGGATGAAGAAAAAGTAGTCAGCGCGATTACTTTGATACTTGGTTCCCTTCCTAACAAGGAGCTGAAGAATAATTTGTTAGCTAGGTTGGTCTCGCCTTGCTATGAAGCTATTGGCAAACTAGTAAGTTCATCTTCTTTCTTTTCTTGTATCTCTGTCATGTCATGCACTTATAACATTATATAACTATATTGTGGTTCTACAAAGAGTGTTGTGTCTCTCCTTTTCCCCGTACTGTTATGAAGTTCTTTCAACATTTCGTATTAAATAATCTTGTTTGATTTGTGTCACGTAGTCTCCTTCTATGTTGCTCGAACTCTTCAAAAATATCAATGGGTGCGTGTCGGATACTTCAAATAGTGTATTTTTAGAGAATCCGATACGGGTGCGGCAACATTATTGGAGAGTCCCCGCAACATAGGTCTCCTTGTCGCAATACCGCCTTAAGTTGTGTCTTATTGCTGTGAGTGCTATGTATGGACCAATTATCAGCTTTAACAAATTTTTATAAATGAATTTCATATTTTTATAAAGTTCAACAAAAACAACATATGCGGTGTAATCCCACAAGTGGGTCTAGGGATGATAGTGTGTACGTGGACCTTACCCCTATATTTGGAGGTAGAGAGGTGGTTTCAAATAGACCCTCGGCTCAAGAAAATAACAGGAGTGATGTACTCGGAGTCGGACCCAATACCACTACAAATTGACAGCAGCTCACTAGAGGAAGATACAATAGAAAATGCAAACGCATGGGTCCAAGCAAACATGATCAAGTTGAGTCAGCACTTCGGAGTTGACCTCAAGGGGTGCAGGAAGGAAGCCTTGGATCTGTTGATGAAGCTAGACCTGAGGAGAGAAAAAGAAAAGGGACTGGGAGGAAGCCATAAAATCTCCATAGCAAAAAGTGCAAACAGTTTAGTCCCGAAAGAGGTCAGAAATTTATTTTTTGACATGAATTTTAAAGATGGCGAGCCAAGATCCAGTGGGAGAACTCTATCTCTTAGTCATCAATGAGAGTCAAAATTCTTTCTTGGAATGTAAGGGGGCTAAATGGAGATAGTAAAAGGAAGATTGTTAGAAAATTACTAAAACAATGGGGGGCTGATGTTTTGTTCTTGTGGAGACAAAATTAGAGGGATCAATTGACAATATCTTACAGAGCATATGGAGTAATAGATGGATGGTGGTAATAATGAAGGAGGCTCAGGGAAGTAGTGGGGGGATTCTAATCCTATGGGATAAATGGGTCTTGAAGGGGGAGCTGGTTATACACTGGAAGATTTTTAGGAGTAAATGATGGTTTTTGCTGGTATCTGAGTGCATTTTATGCGGAATGCAACAAAGTGTCTAGGAGAGCATTATGGCAGGATCTGTTGATGATGAAAAACAGTATCAATGGCCCATGGGTGATATGTGGTGACTTCAATGTCACTAGGTATCCTTCTGAGAGAACAAATTGCCACAGATTGAGTGATGCAATGGCAGAGTTCTCATCATGTATTGAAGAATTGGAGCTGGTGGATCCTCCTTTATTTGGAGGATCCTTTACATGGAGAAGAGGTGAGGAGCATAATTGTGCATCCAGGATTGACAAATTCTTCCATTGTGCGCAGTGGGGGGAATTTTTTTCTCATATCAGACAAAGTAGCCTCCCCAGAATAGCTTCTGACCACAATCCTATTGTCTTGTCTTGTGGAGATGAAGAATGGAGAAAATCTTATTTTAAATTTGAGACATGTGGCTAGAGGTGGAGGGCTTTAAAGACAAAATAAAAGAACGGGGGGAGTTTTTGTGTGAATGGCGGGCCAGGTCACATCTTGGCTGAGAAGCTGAAAGTGCTCAAAGTCAAGCATAAAGAGTGGAGCAAAGATAACAGAGAGAACTGGAAACAGAGAAAGAAGGATATACTCAATCAAATAGCCAACTGGGAAACAATTCAGGAACAACGACCCCTCACTGAAGAAGAAGTGATACAAAAGATCCACCTGGGCATGGAGTGTGAGGAGGTGGCAAAGAAGGAAGAGTTAGCCTGGAAGCAGAGATCCAGGGTCCAATGGCTAAAACAGGGCGATAAAAACACAAAAATCTTCCATAGAATTACAACATCTAACAAGAGGTTCAACTCTATGGAACAACTAGAAGTGAATGGAGCAACCATCAAGGACCCAAACATGATCAAAGAAACAGTGCAGAATTTTTATAAAAATCTCTAGAAAGAGACTGAGCAGTGGAGGCCGAAGCTGAGATTGCAGGATGTTTCAAGGATCACTGAGGAAGAACAGGTTTGGCTACATAGACCTATTGAGGAAGAGGAAATAATGGAATGTCTAAACTTGTGTGCTAAGGAGAAGGCACCTTGACCAGATGGCTTTCCAATGGTTTTCTTCCCAGCTTTCTGGGATCTATTGAATGGAGATATCATTAATACTATCCAGTTCTTCCACTCAAATCAGACTTTTGAGAAGAGCTTCAATGCAGCATTCATTGCCAAAGAAACCAGGAGCTTCAGAGTTGAAGGATTTCAAACCAATTAGTCTAGTAGGTGGAGTATACAAAATCATTGCTAAGTTGTTGGCAGGTAAGTTGCTCGGACTCGGGTGCGGGTATCCGACACGGGTGCGTATCCGGGGGTCGGATTCGGCAAAATTTATATTTTAAGATTCGGGGATACGTATCCGCGTATGGATACGGGTGCGGGGATTCGGCCTTATCTATTAATTTAATTATGTTCAAGTATTTCGGTAGCTCAATATTAGTTATTAGTCCTAAATTAAGTTTAATTAAGGAGTATAAATTAAGTGCTCTTAAATTCTCAATTATTATTCTGTCATTTTTCAAAATTATTTTTTATTCATTCTCAAATCATGTGATTTTAAGTTACCTTTTCTACAATTTAGTGACTCATAATTTTCCTCAATTAGTGGTTCCATGTTAATCACATGTTTAGTTTAATTTGAGAATTTAAAGTGTAACATCAAAGGTAGATGATATTTGTTTAAAATTTAAAATTTGTTTATTTACATTTTAGAGCATATACTTATTTGCAATAGATGAAATTTAATTAATTGAAAATTATGTCCCTTTCAATTACGTGTCACAAGTAGGAGAATAAAGGGGTCATTTATTATGTATAATTTACAATTACAGTCCCTTAAGAACTGCAATTCTCTTTGCTCACATCTCCGTCTTCTGGGTGGGTCGTCTTCTTCCCCAAGACCCCTCTTTCGACTTCTCTGGTTCTTGCCTCAAAAAAGAAAAAGAAAGCCATTCAAGGCCTTCCAACTCTTCTTACAAATCGCTGCTACTGTCAACCGGAAGTCGGAACACAATCTCTTGAAATTTTTTCTTTCTGTTTGGCATGAAACATGAAGCAACAAATATATAGACCAAGAGAAAAAGCTAAAAAGGAGACAAAAGGACTATAATATTGAAGGTATGCCATTTCCCATGTCTTAAATTTGTTTTATCTTTTGTTTTGAGAAATCAAATTCTCAATTTTCCCCCCAAATTTTTTCTTGAATATGGTCAAAGTATCCGGCTGGGATTGACCGAATCCCACACGCACCCCGCACCCGCACCCGCACCCGCACCAGTGTCATATCGAGACGGGTTCGGCAGCAAAAACGAAGAGTCCGCGCAACTTAGGTTGGCAGAAAGGCTAAAAGAGGTTGCGAGTAAGTTGATAAACAAGCATCAGATGGCTTTTGTAAAGGGGAGGCAAATCATGGATGCAACACTTATAGCTAGTGAATGCATTGACTCAAAAATGAAAGGGGGGAACTCCTGGCTTAATGTGCAAACTGGATATTCAGAAAGCTTATAACCATGTGAACTGGTCTTTCCTTCCGAATACTCTTAGTCAGATGGGATTTGGTAGAAAATGGCTGAAGTGGATTGAATCCTGCATAAAAACAGTCAGATTCTCGATTTTAGTGAATGGAGAACCTGTTGGTTTTTTTGCATCAGAGAGGGGGTTGACACAAGGTGATCCTCTCTCCCCCTTTCTATTCATTTTGACAATGGAAGGTTTTGACAGATGAGGATTGCATCACAAAACAGATGGATCAGAGGCTTTCAAGTTGGAGAAAGAGTTGGGGAAGAAAAGGAAATATGTCATCTGCTCTATGTAGATGACACCATCATTTTCTGCGAACCTATAGCAGAACAGATCAGCTACATTAGAGTGATTCTGGTTTTGTTTGAAGTTGTTTCAGGTCTAAGGATAAACTGGAGAAAAAGTAGCTTGTTCCCTGTGAATGAGATCCACCAGATTCAAGTTTTGGAAGACATACTGGGAGGTAAAGTTGAGCAAATGCCTACTACCTACTTGGGAATGCCATTGGTTAGCAAGCATAAGGCAATGGAAATATGGGATGGTATTATGGAGAAAGCTGAAAGGAAGTTAACCAAGTGGAAGACACAGTATCTATCTCTAGGTGGAAGACTGATTTTGATCAACTCTGTCCTAGATTCACTATCTACCTATGTGATGTCCTTATATCCAATTCCAGCAAAAGTGGTGAAAAAACTAGATAGACTAAGGACGAAGTTCTTATGGCAAGGAAATAAAGATGGAAAAGGCTACTGCCTAGTGAATTGGAAGACTGTGCTTCTCAGTAAAAACAAAGAGGGGCTGGGAATTAGAAACCTGAGAGTGCAAAATGAGAGCTTATTGATGAAATGGTTATGGAGGTACAAAGGGGAAGAAGCAGCTCTCAGGAAGGAAGTTATAGTAGCAAAATATGGTATGGTGTACAGAAAATGTTTCTGAGCCATATGGTGTGAGGACAATCAGAAATCTCTAGCCACTGATAGAGGAAAATCTATATCTCAAAGTGGGGAATGGCAACAAAACAAGTTTTTGGAAGGATGGCTGGATAGAACAAACCTCTCTTAAAGATCTTTTCCCAGATTTGTTCCTAATATGTGAGAATCCTGAAGCTAGAGTGAGTGAGTGCTGGTCAGGACAGGGATGGAATTTAGCATTTAGAAGATTATTAAATGACTGGGAAGTACAGAGGGTGGCAGCTTTACTGGGGAAATTGGGTGGCGTCAACATCATCTCAACAGCCACACATAGGGTCTTATGGAGGCATAGCAAGGATGGAGTTTTTTCAGTTAGAAGTGCATACAAGAGAGGTCTGCAGGTGATGGGTGGGGGTTCACAGTACCATTGGAACTATTTTTGAAAAAGTGAAATCCCTACAAAAGTAAAATGTTTCACTTGGTTAGTGATAAAGAGAGCATGCATAACTCGAGAAGTACTACCAAAGAAGGGGAAGCAGTTGGTCCCCAGGTATTTTTTGTGCCATATGACAGGGGAAACAAACAACCATCTTTTTCTTCAGTGCAAGTTTACTACCCAACAATGGAATCTATTCCTCAACATTACAAGCATCACATAGGGACAATGACAGAACACACATCAGATCTTTTGAGTTGTTGGATTAGGAGGGGAGGCAATAAAAGCCAAAAGAGATGGTGGAAATTAATACCATCATGGGTATGGTGGTCAGTTTAGAGGGAAATAAAGGAGATGCTTTGGAGATAGGTTCAATTCCATACTCGAAGTTAAATGGAGTTGTATTGTAGCTTTACTTTTTTGGGGTAAATAGTTGTGTATAGAAGATGTAGATCAGATTATAGAATTGATACGAAGTTTGTAATTGCTATTACTTTTTGGAGGTAGCCAGCATACCTTTAATGCTGAAGAATACAACTTTACCAATTATTTGGAATAACAAAATAACAGGAGTGAAGAAACCAAGGAAAAATACTAAACACGGCAAGACAAAGCAATCTGAAAAAGGAACAGTAACTAAACGAAATAATATGATAATCGAAGTGTAAGGAACAATAAAAAGTAGTAGAAATCGAAGAAACAAGAAGCTACAAGAGTAATACTACGACTAGTAGTAGGGAAGGATAAGCGAGATAACACTGAACTACCTACTAACCTTCTATCCTAATTCGTGCCCTCCATAAGTTCCTATCAAAAGTCATGTCCTCGGTAAGTTAAAGTTGTGCCATGTTTTGTCTAATCACCTCTCCCAATACTTCTTCGGCCTACCTCTACCTCTCCTGAACCGTCTCAATCTCACCTCTCGTATCTTGTCCTCCACCGAGGCCACTCCCACCTTGTTCTGGATGTCTTCATTTTAATCTTATGTTTTCTAGTATGCCTACACATCTATCTAAGCATCCTCATTTCCACAACTTTCATTTTCTGAACGTAAGAGTTTGACTGGCCAACACTCCGTACAACATAGTCGGTCTAACCACCACTTTGTAGAACTTGCCTTTTAAGTTTTGGTGGCACCTTCTTGTCACACAAGACTCCGGATGCAAGCCTCTATTTCATCCACCCTACACCAATATGGTGTGTGACATCATCGTCAATCTCCTCATTATTTTGTATAATAGACCCAAGACACTTAAAATTTCCTTTCCTTTGGATGACCTGGGTATCAAGCATCACTTCCATGCCAGCCTCATGAGTTAGGTCACTGAACTTGCATTCCAAATAATTTTTCTTGGTTCTGCTCAACCTGAACCTTTTAGTGGGCATTTGGCCATGAAAACCAAATATTTTTCACTTTGTTTGGAATTTTTAAAGTTGGAGTTGGAGTTGTGTTTGGCCATACTATTTGCAAAGAATATTTAGAATTTGAATGTACTTTTTCTAAATATGGTTTATAGCCCCAATTTCTAAAAACTAATAAAATCACCCAACTTGTCTAATTTACCTGAAACATATAATCAAATCTGCTCTAAAAGAGTAATATCTCAAAATAGATAGTCACATAATGTCATAGATTAGATCCCATATACAAGCTACTACATACTATTACAAATATTTTTTTACTTTACCTAAAAAAAATATGAAATATGATTTAAACATGAAATATAATTTAAATGGGGTCATTTTTATAAAAATAAAAAGTTAAAGAGTAAAATTTGAAAAAGAAAAATATAGTAAGAGTGAAAAAAGTGAAAACAAGGTTTTGGATGTTTTTCAAATTCCAAATACAACTTCAATATGGAATTCTCATGGCCAAACAGGTCCTTAGACTCCAATGTTTATCTCCATATCTCCAGCTTAGCATATTTTTATAAAGTGAAAGGGAAATAATCCCTGCATAAACAAAAAAACATACACGATCTTAGAATTACAGAGAAAAACATGATTCTACATGAAAAGCACTCAATCTTTTATGTAACTGGTATTTCATAGGTGTTTCCAACATTTGTGAAAATAACATGAATGTGATCTGCTTGTACCAAAATGTTTTGTATTGTTTCAGTTTCTTTCTTTTTGAATAGTCTGCATTAGCACCTTTGGTGCTACGTCTCATGCTCTTTGCTCTATTTCATTATTTCTATACTCTTTTCCTTCGAATTTTCACCCCATGAGCATTTCTTTCACACTGGCAAGCGCAAACCATTCAACTCATACATGTTCCATACTGTGCCCTATAATTGATATTCAATTAGGCAGTGAAGTAATAGATGATTAAAATCTTCCTGTCTCCCCTTTTACATGAAACAACAAATGATGTATATGTTCTTTCGCTCAAGCTCTCTGCTTTAAGTAACTTCCCTAGCTGCTAAATGAGGAAACAAACTTCTCTTTTGCGCTTTATGGATTTACATTAAGAGGTTCTAAGGAGTCCATTTCCATGTATTTCCATAACCTGTGATTACAATCTTCTTCTTGTAGAGGAGTTGAAGCAAGCTATGAGGTTCTTCTATTTCCATATTCTGCATATAAATTTTGAATTTGATGTCCCAAAATACTCCGCATATAATTTTTGAAATTTAAGTCCCAAAAATCAAAATAGTCTCTTACCCCCTTTTCTTCTCTTCATCATTCTGTGTTGTTACTTTTCCTTTTTCCTCTTCTAAAATAAAGTGTTATCACAATATTTTGTTTGTTTTGTTGTCCATGGTAGAGTTCAAGGTTCAGTGTGACCTTCGCACACCATCAAGTTCTACTCTCTACATCCATTCTCTGAGCTCGGTCCCCCTCTTTCCTTATCCCGTTAGTTTCACCTTTCTCTAAAATCAGCTTCAGGCGTTACACAGTTGGGCATTGAGATGAAGAAAGAGAAGATCTAGGGCATGGGATGTTGCTCCATAAGCATCACGTAGGTTCTTTGGAAGGAGAGAAACATGAGAGCGTTTGAAGGGTTGATGGTGATATTGTGAAGTTGCAAAGCAATCTTATGTTTCTAGGCTTCCTTTTTTTTGGGTTTACCCATGAAACCCAATGTGTATAGATGATTGAGTTTCTTTCGTAGAGAACCATATTTTGGTATACAGGTTTGTCCCATTTTTATAAACTTATTCACCTTAACCAAAAAAAAAAAAAAAAGAAGAAGAAATTGGGTCATTTTGAAAGCACGTGATGCAGAGTACTGAAAATTGTTTATTAACTGTCCTCTTAAGCTTTTACCTTAACTGAGAATGAATTTCTTTGTTTCAGATTGATGAAAGTGAAGACCACTCTTTAAGGCATAATCCTGCTTCTTATTCTCAGTTTGCTAATGCCGCAAGAAGAGGTTTACATAGGTTTGAACCTATTGCTACATTATTATTTTTTGCATCTGCATTAGATCATATATTTTTCTTATTAAGGTTTGCATGCCGTTGCCGATGAGAGCAATTGAAATGTAACATTCACAAAGATCATGTGCTATGTTATTCTGCTCTCTATTTGCAGTGCAAGACTATCATTGGCACAGCGCATACCAATTTTGAAATGTTTTGCGATCTATCGACCAATACACCATCTGAGCATTTCCTGGTAGTATGCTATTTATAAAGGAGTGCGATAAAATTTTACCTTCTTTTTCTTCCCAAAAGTGTGAAACCTGCTATGAGACGTTTCATGCAAAATTGAATCATTACAGAGCATTTACTTTGAAAAGTGAACAATCCCCTCCACATGACTGACTCAAAAGAGAGATATTAGAAGTGATATTATGAAATAATTTTTTTGTCGAGAACCCTTCTGTAAGATAACTTAATCCTTCAATTGTTTTCTATTTATTTTTTTAGAATTTTATCTGCAGTATGTGTATGATCACGTGTATTATTTGCTGCTATACTTTTTACCATTTTGTTCTCCAAGTCTTTCTTAATTACCACGAAGAGTCTAAAACAAGGTATTGGATGTACATTCTGCAAAACCACTAAATCTATGAGGTTGGAAGAGTCTAAACTTTTATTTTCCCCTTCTTTAAAGGACTTCTATGAATTACTTGCTGGTCATTGCTTTCCATTCGTATACCTTTCTAAGTGAAGCCTTGGCTGATTGGTCAGGTTGGGAACTGTATTCAGCCATCTGTCAACAGAGTCTTCTGCTGGTTCGGATTTGGATGATCCTCTTGTAGCGCTTCTAGGAGTTTTCTGGCAAATGTTAGAAAAACTTTTTCAGTCGGAGCACATTGGAAATGCTATTCTATCTATGGCAGCATGCAGAGCTCTTTCCCAAGCAATTCAGTCATCGGGTACTTCTTTTCTGATTTTCTTAAAAAATTCTCTAATACGTACATTCAGCTTATTTGATGAAGGTGAAATTTTCCCCAAGATCGACAGGCTTACCAATTACAACTTTTCCTTTTCCATATTTATACAAGTAAATTCTGTCACCTTCTGGACATGGTTTTAGAAATTGGTACCTAAAATTCACTTACATATGTGACATTGAAAACATGGCATCTTTTCATGCGAAATATCATATAACGAAGTAATGGACAAGAAATCAAAACCAAAAGGAGAAGGCATGGATTTTGTCATGATCCGAATTGAGGCCATGATAGGCGCCTAGGGCTTGTTCGAAGCAAGGCCTTCCCAAGTTTTTCTACAAGTCAGACAGAGTCTCCCCTATTCCTGGAGCTTTCCATAGTTCCTGTATTAAGTAGTAGGCCTAGTACGATAATAAACTTAAGCATATCTCAGATATAATATTATAAGCAACTGACTATCCAATATTGTTATCCAACAGATGTCGCGATATGACATGTCAAAACCAAATGTCAACAGTAACCCAATTCAACGTCTGTAAAATGTAAGAAGAGGGACGAGTCCACATAATATCCCAATTCATAATGTACATAGTAATTGTGTACTCCCTTGATAATATTCATTGATAATTATTATGTACTGTTGAATCCGTGTCTGATTTATTTACTCTTTTGAAATGTACTCATAATATCCCAATTGGAAATAGTACTTATTACTAGGAAGAACCAAAAAAACCACTCAAAAACTCATCATTCATTCGATTTTGTAAATCGATCATAATCAACTTCATCACTGTAAAAGAAGTAGAAAAAATAGCTAGCAGAACACCAAATCTCCGAAACTGCAAATTGCAGAGAATAAGTAATTTTTTCAGAGTTGGCTCCTTGCTTTTTATAGTGTATAAGCCACAAAAATAATTAAAACAGCTACTGAGGCGTGAAGCCTTGTAACGCTCAGAACTTTTAAAACACTCAAGTAGCTACTAAGAATCGAACCCGTGACATCTCCAAAAAGATTAGTGCGTAACAATGAGAGCTGAGACTTCCATTGTAACAAGGGGTGTCATTTTATTCCTCTTATATATATATAGCAGAATTATCCGATGAAAAGGTGTCGGATGACATCGCTTAAGCTAAGGTGGCTCTGCCCCTAACCATATGGATGAGCGTTTAATCTGTCTCTGTATCAGTTCAAGTATGCAGCCTCACGGTTTTGCGAGTACGAGCAACCCATTGCCATTGCTTATATAAATGAAGTAATAAAATTATATTATTGAATGACATGGACACAGCCATATACAAGGACTATACCAAAAAATAGAAAACCTTACTAAAACATATGGTTCTTTTGATATACGGTAATAAAATTTTATTATTGGAGGGCATGGAAAACCCATATACAAGGACTAGACCAAAAAGTAGAAAACCTTACAAAAATATATGGTTCTCTACAAACAACAATTCTACACGTAAAAGCCTCATGGGTGCACCAAAAGGAATAAGGGATAAGAAGTTACTCCCCAAGTGCATTAAATCCTTCTCTTTTCCATCAAAAGTTTTCCCTTTTATCTCTCTCCATGCGATCCGCTTAAGTGCTAGTAGAGCAACATTTCATGTCCTACTTCTTCTCTTCCTTCTTCTAAAGATTAAACATTTCTTCTTTAACCGTGTCTGGCATCACCCACTCAAGACCAAACCATGACAGTAATTGCAACAATGCAACCACAAGCGAGACGCCATTCAACAGTGTAAAAGGAGGTGATCACGTCTTCTCGCGAGCTTTTTGCCCATCAAGCCCCAACTGCCATATGTAAGCTTCTTGTTCCTCAAATTCTTAGTTGTCGGATCGCCCCGTCCCCCCTTTCGCATCTAGCCAAGTTACCGAGGTCAACTTTTTCTGAGCCAGTCCTTGGTTTTCTTTCTTTATTTGGGGGTCCTTTTCCAGCAAGATGACCGGAGCTAATGCATCAGGGGAAAACAACATTTACTACAATGCTGGATTTAAGTCATACGAGATTACTAAATGCCATTCAGGAGTAGAAACATGGTACAAATGGGTTGAGCGCAACAGGAATTTAATGAGGAGAGTTAAAGTTAGTCATAAAGTCCTGAAGTGGTTGGTATCGATCTTTATTGAAGTATCAAAATCACAGGGGAAGGAAGTCAGAAGATGGAGGACAAAGGACCACTTCTCAGAACTCTTTTGTACTCTCAAGTACAACAAAAATGGGAGATACATTAGCTTCATTGCTATTCAAGGCCAGAACAAGTCAATCATTATTACTCCAGAGAGTTATTACAGTGGAGGGTGGGGTAACATAGCCCACAAAATCTGTAGATTCATTTATGGTCCAGATATATTACTCAAAAGAACCGGCACAATTGCCTAATTGATTAGAATTCCAAAAACATGTCAACAAGAACATCAAGATCATAGGAGACGCGTCGACTTCAAACAAGGATCTGCTGAGCAGATGCGCAGTAGCCAGATCCCAGTCATTGGCAGGAGCTTCCACATTTGAACGAAGTCAAAAGAGCGGCCTGCAACATGTGGAAAACAGATGGAGGAGATTGTCTTTGCAATGAACAATGGGATATTTTTATTTGAGTTTCCCTCAAAGAAAATAGCTGAACATCTCTTGAATGGAACATGGTTATGGAAGATGACGAAGCTGGTTCTCGAAGGGTGGAACCCAACTACGGGATGCTAGCCAGTATAAATCACCAGAGATTGGGTGTGGATCAGAATTCTAGGGCTTCCACTAAGCATGTGGTCGCAGAGGATCTTTAAGCAGATCGGGGATCAATTTGGTGGCTTTATTGAAATAGAGGAGACGTCACTAAAGAATCACTTTCACTGGGCTCGTTTAAAGTGATAGAAAATTGATTCTACCAGAGATTGAGGTGTCCAGCGAGGGTTTCGTGTATACAATCCCGATATGGGTGGAGGCGCCGATCACCATCAGAATGGAGAAGAAGAACAGAGAAAGTGCAGGCTATGATTCAGCGGGTAATACAGATTAATTACATATATCGTTGAAAGATCTAGTTGTTGTGGGGTTCAGCCACGTGGGTGCAGCGGATGTCGAGGAGAATTCAAATAAAATGTCACGAGAAAGGAAAAGACGTGATGTGGGCTGTAGCGGGTAAAATCAAAGAAAATTTGGGCCAGCTCTCAAACCCTAAAAAGGCCAAACTTCAGGAACCTATTAAAAAGCCCCAAAGAGAAGACAATATGGAGATAAAAATTCTGGAGAATATCTCTCAACTGAAGCCACTTAATGACGAACTGGAGAAAACATAGGCAGAGATGGAGAGATCAGTTACTCAGTCTGTCTCTATTAATCAGGCAACGGAAAGTTCAGAAAAAGTAGACGAAGGAGAGACATTAGCCATGCAATTGAAGAATCAAGGAGAAACTGTTAATCGATTTGAAGAAGTTGTTTCACTGAAAATGAAACTGCCAGCAAAAGGAAGTGAACAGGAGGATAACACCTCCGAATGGATTCACGAATACATCGTCAAATTAAGTACAAAACTTGGTGTGGATTTCATCGTCAAGAGGAAAAGGCGAAGGAAATTTTCAAGAAAATAGATCACAAGAAGCAGCAGAACAGAGACGACCAATTAACAGTGTAGATTAGTGAAAACCAATTGACAGTGAAGAAGAAGGGGTCAAATGAATTGAAAAGGCTAGAGTTAGATTATAAGTTTTGGACCTATGGGTCTAGAAGTAAGGGAGGATATTTGCCAATAAAAGACCAATGTATTTAGAAATTATTTCCTGGAATCTGAGGGGGTTGAATTGTGGGAGGAAGAGGGGATTAGTTAGGAACTTTCGCAAATTTTGGAAGGCAGATATAGTGCGTCTTCAAGAGACAAAGGTGAAGGGGGATATCACAGAAATGGTGGAGGAAATTTGGGGAATAGGTAAGTGGACTATGTTCAACTAAAAGCCAGTGGGACTGGGGGGCATTATCATAATGTGGGATAAAAGGGCTTGGGAAGGTATAGAAAGCAGTGTGGGGATGTACTCTATTTCTTGCAAGCTTACTGGGAGAAACTAGATCTATGAATGGCACTTGACTGGTGTCTATGCTCCAAATGGGAGAGTAGAGAGGAAAGATACCTGGAGTGAAATAGGGAATGTTAGGGGTCTCATGACAGGTTCGTGGGTCCTATGTGGTGATTAGTGAAGTGGAAAAATCCATGTTGGAGACCCTTTTTGATGCCCAAGAGATTTTGGAAAGCATCAAGGCATGTGCTGTAGACAAGGCCCCTGGACCTGATGACTTTACTATGGAGTTTTTTAAACAATGTTGGGATGTTATCAGTGTTGATTTAGTAGCAGTTATCCAGAATTTCCATGAAAGAAGTTTCTTTGAAAAGAGCCTAAATGCAACTTTTGTGGCTCTAATTCCAAAGAAGGTAGGAACTGATGAACTAAAAGACTTTAGGCCCATCAGTCTTATTAGGGGAGTCTACAAGATCATAGCCAAACTTCTAGCAAAAAGACTCAAGAGAGTGATACATGGCCTAATGGATAGGCAACAAATGGCATTTATTAAGGGGAGGCAGATCATGGATGCTGTGTTGATAGCCAATGAGTGTGAGAAGCAACAAGCCAGGGATAGTTTGATAGCTAGATATTCAGAAAGCTTATGACTTTTGGAACTGGGACTTTCTGCTTCAGATACCCGAAAAAATGGGATTTGAAAGGAGATGGATAAGCTGGATCAAACATTGTATCAGCACTGTGAGGTTCTCAATCTTAATCAACAGGACCATTGTCCCCATATCTACTCATATTAGCTATGGAGGGAATGAGTAGTCTGATCAACACAGTAAAATAGAAGGGATGGATCAGGGGATTTCAAGCTGGTGAATTGAACAATTTGGAGGTAAATCATCTTCAATATGCAGATGATACTTTGGTGTTTTGTGATGCAAAGGTAAATCAAGTTCTGATCCTCAGAGTCATATTTATCATTTTTGAGGCAGTATCAGTCCTCCATATCAATTGGGGAGAGAGCTTCATTTATCCCATTAATACAGTTGTTGAGATAGAGTTGGGCTACAAAATTGGGAGGCAGAGTAGGTGAGTTCCCTACAACTTACCTAGGAATGCCTTTAGGAGCCAAGAGTAAATCAAAAGGTATCTGGAATGGGGTTTTGGAGAAATGTGAAAAGAGGCTCACAAGTTGGTGGATTTGACTCTGGGAGGTAGGTTGACCCTAGTAAACAGTGTGTTGGATGCAATACCTTCCTATATGATGTTTGTCTTCCCAATGCCAGCCAATGTAGCTAAAAGTATTGATGCCTTAAGAAGAAAGTTTCTACGGCAAGGAAGTGAAGACAAGAAGAAGTTTCATTTAGTTAAATGGGAGGAATTGATTGTGAACAAGAAAGCAGGAGGTCTAGGGATCAAAAATTTGAGAAAGCAAAATCAAAGTCTCATGATGAAGTGGCTTTGGAAGTTTACTAATAAGGAAGACATGCTTTGGAGGGATGTCATCACAGCAAAATATGGTATGGATGATAAGTGGATGACAAAGGTGGTAAGCACTCCATATAATTGTACTCCGTGGAGGGCAATTAGGAATCTGTGGCTTATGCTATACTACAGAACAAGAGTGAAGGTGGGCAATGGGCGAAAGACCTCATTCTGGGACGATAAGTGGAATGGTGACTCTACAATGACCCAGTTGCACCCTGAGCTATTTACCTTATGCCAGCAACAACTGGCCATTATGGCTACAATGTGGAGTGGACAAGGGTGGAACCTGGCTCTAAGAAGACAATTATATGACTGGGAAATATACAAAGTGGCAGAATTTCAGAATTCTTTAGCTTCCTTCACTAATCTCACTGATAAGAAAGATCTGTTGACATGGGAGAGAGATAGTCAAGGGCAGTTCTCTGTCAGATCAGTCTACAAGGAGCTCAACATGACTGCAGGACAGGAGATTAGTTGGCCATGGAAAATGATTTCGAACCCTGAGGTATCATACAGAGTAAGCTGTTTTCTATGGTTACCAACTAAAGAAGCAGTTTTGGCTCATGAAAACCTAAAAAAGAGAGGCTACCAATTGGCTTCCAGGTGTTCTCTGTGTGGAGAGCAAGCTGAGACAATAAACCATCTCTTTTTGCATTGCAAGTGGACAGATCAGCTTTGAAGAATGTTCATTTGCCTGAAAGGGATCAGGTGAGACAATAAACCATTTCTAAGCAGTGTTTTGGACGGCGAAAGGCGACACAAGGCGACAAGGCTCTGCCTCGCCACGCGGCGAGGCGCTCGCCTTCTTGAAGTGCGGCGCCAATTAATACCAAAAAATTAAAATATTTAATTGCACATATAAATAATCAAAATCTCAATAGCAATAATATATTAGCAAATATTTCAATTCAAAAACTAAAAATAGATAGTTCATAGTAGCAAATATTTTATTAGATTGAGACGCCATTGAAATTATTGTTAATGATCAACAATTACGATATTAATTACTAATTAGTATATTATATAACTAAATTAGAGAAAAAAAACAGCGGAACAAAAGAAGAGAAAAACAGAGGAAGAAAAGAAGAGAAAAAAACAGAGGAAGTGAAAAATCAGAGGAAGAAGAAGAAGAAAGTAGAAAAAGAAATCAGAATATGAAGTAGAAGAAGAAAGTAGAAGAAGAAATAGAAAAAGAAAAGAAAAAGAGTTACTTACCTATGGAGAAGTCGGACTGTCGGAGACTCGCCGGAGCTGGCCGGCCGGAGTTGCAGTCGCCGCCGGAGTCTGAACTCTGAAGTTGTTGCGTCTGAGTTACCCGTCGCCGCAGTCACAAGGTTTCAAGGGAAATATGGAAACAAGCCTAAAAATACCTTTTATCTCTTAAAAACCCTAATTTTTTAAAAAAAATTAAAAGGCGTCGCCTTTTATCGCCGTCGCCTCGCCTCGCCACATCGCCATGGCGTCGCCTTTTCGATCTGCAGTCGCCACGGAGCCTGGAGGCGAGATGTCGTCGCCTCGCCTCGCCACGTCGCCAAGGCGATCGCCTTTAATAACACTGGTTCTAAGCAGTTGGAACAGGGATGGTAATGCTTCAAAGGAGGAGGAGAGATGGAAGATTGTCCCAACATATATTTGGTGGACAATTTGGAGAGAAAGGAACAACAAATGTTTTGAGAATGTGCAGGATAGCTTGCAGAAGATCAAAATGAATTGTTTAGGCCTTTTTTATTTTGGTGTAAACATGATGTATTAGTTCAAACAGAAGACATCTTTGATGTTTTAGATTACTTATAGGCAACAGTTAGCTTGAAAATGATGCAAGTTGTAATAGTTTTTGGAGGGGAACTACACTTTTGGTTGTAGTATACGTGTGGATATATAGAGTAAAGTTACCGGTTTCAAAAAAATAAATTGGATTTAATAACAAAAACTCCATTATCCCCGCCATCCCATAGCCTTATTCTATACAAGATACTTACTGATACATTTATGTCACGTACAAGAATGTCTTTCATCACGTATAAGGTTTTTCAAGTAGGTACAAGTACAAAATAATTGGTGATACAATTACCACACATGTGTAGTCTCATGTACACTTAAGACTAGTCAAATGCATATACAAAGCATGTCCCGACACAATAAATAGGACCATGTTTACATACAACACAAGTAAGCCCTGAAAGCAACCAAAAGAGAGGGCTCTCACTCACCTTACACCTCATTTACAGCAGCCAAGCCTTAATTCTGGTCACCCACGGTAGTATTTTGTCAATTTAACATCAGTACAAATAATCAATCAATTCTAGTCAAGAAAGATAAGTTCCAACCACGAAAACCTCAAAAATCCCCCACCCCCACTCTTCCAGACGTATTCGCACATATTAACAAGTATACATGTAAGCCGTTTAAAATTCCGAGGTATTCTAAGTTTCCCAACCAATACAAGGGCAAGTTATTTACTGAAATAGTCTCTTGTACATAGTATCTTCCTAGAGAAAGTTGAGACCTTGATCACATAAATTCCTTACTGCTTGGGTGCATTACATTTGCAGGTCAGCACTTCACGTCCGTTTTGCCAAGAGTGCTAAATTGTTTGTCGACTAACTTTGTATCATTCCAAAGCCATGACTGCTACATAAGAACAGGTAGAGTGTTTATAGATTGCTTCAAAGCTTTGACATGTACAATTCTTCGTTCTTAGATGTATTTGCTTCCCCTATGCCCTTCTGCAAAAGCAGTATCATTATATCTCTGAACTTTTCTTGGAACAAGTCTCAATTTCAGTGCTGGAGCAAAGGCTTTAACTAGTCTTTTGGCTGTGGAAATTTATACCAGGAAACAGCTTTAGGTCATTGTGTCTTTTCCTGCTTGAATCTGATCTTCTTTTGATAGTCGTAAGAGTTGGAAACTGTCAACTTAGCTGAGTTACTCATATTTCTAATACAACTACCTTTGTCTCAGCTGATCACTAACTTTTGCAGCTTCTGTTCTCATTGAGGAATTTGGCAGTAGAGAAGAATATGGACATCTTTTTGTCAGCATCTTTGAAAGATTTTCCAAGTCAACATCAATTATGGCTCTTACTTCCTCATATATATGTGATCAAGAGCCTGATCTGGTGGAGGCCTTTGCTAATTTCGCGTCTATTTTTGTCCGCTGCTCTCCAAAGGTTTTTGGTTACCTTTTTCCTATGTTTATATAGATATGATAACAAAATTAATTAAGACCATATTTGTTCAAGTTTTGAACTTATTTTTTGTACAATAATGAACCATAGGAAAAGCTTAAATCAGGAACATAATCCAAACCAGACAGGCTGACAGGGTCTCTGAGAAGTACCGATTTAATTAAAAAGTTGATTCTCACATGTAGTAATCAAACGCTGATTTTGATTATGGAACTTGAAATATGAGGAAAATAATTCCTTCAGGTCTGAACTTTGGTATGAACTAGCTGCTATTAGGGGCTTATGGTCTGATCACTGGGTAATTGGTGGTGATTTCAATGTCGCACTTATTGGTCCTGTTACTTGCAGTTTCATATTCAAGACATGGCGTAGTAATTCTATTTACTGGGTTTTCAGTTTTCTTCAGTCTTGAGGTGTGAACTTCATGCCTGTGTTCCCAGCTTGTTTTCCTCTCCATCTGCCTTTTTCTTTCTCCTCTAAGTGATCGTGATCCCTGCTATATTGAGGCAAAGTGACTACCATTGTTCTTGCCGCAATTGTTTCCCCTTGATCAGATGCTTCAACCTTATCTTCACATCGATAGAAACAGTTATAAAAAGCAACCAAGACTGTTGCTTAAAGCTACTCTGTAAATAAGAGCAACAGGTCCTCATTTCGCATGAATGTCATAAAACAGCTTCAAAGAAGCGTGTGTTTCGGACAGTAAAGGCCCAAACTGATCCAACTGAGAAGCAGTCACTTTTAAATTTGATTCTAAAGGCTGAAAAAAGGAGAAAAACGAGGATAAAACTGGGCCTTAAGTGAAGAAGCAATGTGCACACTTCAAATTGAACTGCACTCAGTTATATCCTTGTCTCCTCTTCTACTGGGGCACTTCCCATCTAGGTATAATTTTAGCCAAGTTAGTACGTCTTTGTAGGTGGAACATCGCATCCTTTCTCTCGATTCCCCATGTCACCTCCTTCACCTGATGGATATTGAGTAGGATTATCAGCCATGTAGGGATCTAGGCAGATTGTACGGTGCAGTTGTGTTATCCATTTGACGGATATAATTCCTGTAGATGTAGGCAAACCGGCATCACCCATCTCCTTTGCTAGTATCCAGACCCAATTCCTTTTCCTGGAGTCTTGAGTATTTTGTATTCTGTCTACTTATGATTGCAATGCTAATGTCGTTTTCTTTTTTGTGCGTCTTTTTTCCATCTTCCACTTATTTACCCAGCTCTGCTGCTTCCTTACTATGGCAAACCAAAGTACTTTAGTTCTTTCGATCACTACTAGCATAGAGAAGACCACAAATGTTTGCTAGCTATTTGAAAGATTCTTCGTCTATCTTATCTGTTTTTCTTCTCTTCGCAGTAATATTTTTAGTTTTTGCATTATTGTTTACCTACATGCTGGTGCTATTTTTTTTTTAAGAAAAAAGAGCATGAACGTTGTTATTTTGTTTTCATAATTAGAGAAACAACTTGTGACTTTGACACCTTCTTTTCTGGATGTGTCTCAGGAAGTGTTAGTAGTTTCTGGCTCCATCCTTGAATTATCATTTCAAAAGGCAGCTATATGTTGCACTGCTATGCACCGTGGCGCAGCACTGGCAGCAATGTCATTTATGTCATGTAAGTCAGGAAAATGAGTTGAAGTCACCACACCCATCAAATATCCTGCTTTAACTTTTTCTAACATTTCGTTAACTGTGTTCATTTTGTGGCACCTAATTTTCTGCATACTATTGATGTTTGTTAGAATATCAAGAGAATATGTGCTTAGATTCATACATGTCTAGATTTATTTTACTTGAATAAGAAAAAAGTTGTAGAATATTCTATAGGATATCTTGGGCAGTATTTTTAAAAACATAGTATGCGAAGAGAAGGATTATTGCTTCATGGGTAAAGCCATGCGATATAGAGAAGTTTGCACCTCAAAACAATGGTGCAGAAAGTAAGTCTAATAAGAATGTCGCTTCTTTGAATCTCAACTTTGAGGGGTTGGATTAATATTGGGATTATTGTATATTGGATGCTGAAATTAGTTATTTTAGTTACAATTGATAAAGAAATGGACCTTGGGCCTAACTCAACCCCAAAAGCTAGCTCATGAGGGGAGGATTGTCCAAGACCATATAAGGAGACCAATGACCCTCTAACCCACCGATGTGGGACTCCAACAACAATTTCATTTAATTGTACTAAATTCATGTGTGTTTAATTTTTTTTAATTCCGGTAAATTGTGTGCTTCACTTCTTGCTTTTTGTTTCAAGCCCTATGGACCTCATCATTTTTTTGCACTTTTTGCTTTTAGAAACATTGATCTTGGGAGCCCCTGGGGCTTTGGTCTAGTAGTAAGAGTGTAGCTTGTGATGTGGGGGGTTAGGCACTAGGCACAGCTCACGGGTTCGAATCCTGCCGCAAATAAATGTCTGGTTTTTAGTGGACAATTAGAGAGCGGACTATTATCTTGAGTTTCAGACCGTGCGCCACTGGCCCTTGGGGATTTTTATCCTAAAAAAAGATTGATCTACAAATATTTGTATTTAATTATAGAGTGTTTACTTACCCTATAAGCATAGATATATATTTTTCACATTGCATCACAACCTTTACAATCTTGGTACTTGGTAGAGATTCAAATATCTTCAACTACTAGTGAGCGATGCCAACCAGTGTACGTTGCCGCATGGCCGATGTGTTCTTTTCTTCTCTACTCCTCTCTTCAGCAATTGGTGCCGCTACTTTCTGGACGACCATTCAGGCGTTGCTCCTCTCTCAGCGACCATTCCTGCATGTTTTAGTTGATCATATTGTTGTGATAAAATATCAAGGGATAACACAACTTTTCAACCCCATCTTGTTCCTCAAGTTCGATGAACCTTTTTCTGACGAAGTAATTATTTTGTTAATATTGTCAAAAATCTCAGAATAAAATGTTATTAAAAGTAGAGAATTTATACAAAGATGTGCCTTTTTCTAATAAAATAATAATATTGTTTATGTACTGGGAAAATGTCAGTATGCATATATCATAAAAAGTAGAGAACTTACACAAAGATGGATCTCATTGGTGGACAAAAAGTTAATTAACAACTACGGAAAAAGGCCAAATATAACCCCGAACAATCATAAATGGTTCATATATACCCTCCGTTATACTTTTAGGATGTTTATACCCTTACCTTTTAACTTTTGGCAATATATACCCTTCACACTAACGGCGGGACACGTGGCAGCTTGTGGCAGCTTATTAGTGGCTTTACCCAATCCAATTAAAAATTTATTCCATAATTAAAAAAACCACCGGTCCCTTTACTTTCAAACACATGTTCTCGAATCTGTTGGGGGATTTCGTGTCTTCCTCTGCTTCCATCCAACAAAATCGGAAAATGGTCCCCGGTCAATCTAGGCAAAGGGATTTATAATACATTTAGAACCATCTCCTCCCATGTAGTGGATAACAAAAATCTGTCAAGTCTAGAACTTGATGTTGAATCCTCTGTTTGACACATGTTAGTTGATCTTTTTTTCTTAAAGTTTCCTGCTGTTAGAATAGACCCATTTCTGCAAAGCATGTGAGGAAATATGCTTTTCTCGACATTCTGAGAATCCAAACTGGTAGGTGTGGGAAACTAGTGTCCTCTCTTTTCTAGTAGCCTCTGTAAGAAGAATTTCATTGAAATAAATTGCTTCTCATCTCTTTGCATTTCCAACTATCCGTTTGGACTATATGATATTCTTCTTATAGAATAATTCTATAAGGTTCTAGAATTCCTCTGTCTCCCAATCTTGTAGATTTCTCCTGAATGTCGAATTCCACAAGGTTCCTCTATCTTGAAACTTGTGAACTTGATGAATTATCGTGTCATCTTACTTGAGATGCTGAAAGTGGTTGGAACAAAGATGCTTAGGCTGTCGTCACCAAACCATCTATGCTTCCCTATCCAGCAATACCTTACATGTTGAAACTTGCTACATTAAATATGTCCAATACGATCTGCTACTAATGAGAACCGCAAGTTATAATGAAACAGGGAAATAGCTTGATCAGATCCTTATCCATAATCTAAATCGTGTGAAGTCCATTTGGTAGTGCACCATAGTGAATTTTCACTTTTTTTACATGAAATAGATACTACTTCCGCAACTTTTTTTTTACATGAAATAGATACTACTTGTGCAACTATAATTTGTTATGTCTGTTGAGGATGGTCTATTCAACATATCGAAATTTTCTTCTGATTCTGACCTTTTAGTAAAATGCGGTTCTATACATCTAATGATGTGTTATTCAAGTCTAAATGAGAAAATTTTAACTTGATATTGTGCTTCAGGTTTCCTGGAGACTGGCTTAAATGCTTTGGTTGAATCCCTCGCGCATGGTTCTGAACTGGAAGGCATAGTTGGTATTTCTGATAGTTCAATTGATGCTATGGCAATACAAGTCATATCTCACAGCGGCGATGGCCTAGTGTCAAACCTAATGTATGCTTTACTTGGCGTTTCTGCAATGTCAAGGGTAAATTGAACCAGCTCATGTCTATTCCTTGAGATACTATAGAAAGAAGTGGTAGCAATCAAGTTTGGTGCAGGTTGCTTTGTATCTAAAGCATTTATTTTTGCAAGTATGTCGTAGGTTGCTAGAGTCTCATCTTTGAATTACAATTCAACTGTCATATATGCAATTCATAGATTCATAGAGGAATTCCATATATTTTCACATCTAGGATTTACATATACAACATATACCACTGTCAAGGGGAAGTTCTTATTATTCAGGTTAGTTAGGTATTTCGTACTATACAATTCTTTTCTTTGTGGGATCTTTTTCCCACGAGAGGTATTGAGAAGAATTCTAGAATGGATTGCTACCTATGCCTAGATCACGGATAAATGGAAATTTAAGATAGTGTAGAACCAATTTTGCCAGAATGGGATCTTTTCTAACTAGGAAATATTATCATGCGGATCAAGTGGCTCACTATTTTATTTGTGGAGCATCCTATAAGCCATTTGAAACAAAAGCAGGAGTGATGAACAACTTTCTTCGAACACTACAGTTGGATGATTTCAATCTTCGTGGCCTTTTTGACAATGTTGTCGTTTTGCTAACACTATTATTCCCTTAACAGGTTTACAAGTCTGCAACACTTTTGCAGCAATTGGCTGCTATGTGCAGTTTAAGTGAAAGAACCACCTGGAAGGCTCGTCTTTGTTGCGATTCCTTACATGGATGGCTCCATTCTGCAGTCAGTCCTCTCTCTCTCTCTCTCTATCTCTCTCTCTCTCTTCTAAGTGCCTTTCTCATTTATTTTATCAAAACTGATCCTGCTGCTCATGCACAACAAACTTCCTTGAAGGAAGGCAGCACTTATATGAGCTAATGAAAAGCTCAGCTTTTGTTACTTCTATAATATATGCATTTCTTACGTATTAGCTTTATTCTGTGTGCTAGTCTGTCACTTATTTCAACCCCATTAGCAGGTTAATTCTCTTTTCCTTCTCTACATGTGGTATTATTTCCAGCTACTATAATAAGTTGGGAGAATTGCATTGAGACATTTTTTTGTTGGGAGAGTTGTATCAAAACGTTCTTTTGTGTGACCAATAATCATTTTCCAGGTACAGAATTTACCAGCTGAGTACCTAAAGCAGGGAGAAGTAGAGTCTTTGGTTCCTCTTTGGATTAAAGCACTTGCTGCTGCTGCTTCAGACTATATTGAGAGCAGGCGAAATGTTGGACGAACAAGTGATTATGGGCATATGCAAGGTAAAGGGGGGAGAATTCTGAAGCGTTTAGTGCGAGAATTTGCTGATGGGCATCGCAATTCACCAAATTTTACTTGAAATTTGAGCAATTGCTGATGTAAGTTCAATGATATTGAAACTGCAGCATCTTCATTCTATATAAGTTGAGTGTTGTCCTATCATCCTTCTCAAGGAGTCTCAACTCCTTGGAGAACTTGTGCATCTTTTGTACCAATGCACAGTATCCCAATTTTGTAATATAGAAATCAGTCTTGTAATACACAACATATCAACGAGGCATTGATGGCCCATTTATGGCAATTGGTTAGTACGGTAAGAGAATCACCAAAAGAGATAAAATGGAGAATAATGATTATTCTAACAAATCTTACTTTACAAAGTCAACTATGGTTGTTGGAAGACTTTCTTATCTAATGTCTGAATGTGCATTGGAGGATCCGCCTTTTTAAGGGTATATGGATGGGAGGAAAGGAGTGTCTTGGGGTGATCTATTGTCCAGTTTATCTTTGCCGTCCAGAACAATTGGTATGCATTTAGAAATCTCCTCTTTTTTTTTGTGGGGGGCGGTTATAATTTATAATCTAGCTTTCATGTGCTAATGTTGCCGAATTTTTGGCACAATTGTAATTGGTACTGCGGAGGACACTAATGCATTTTGCACCAATCACTAATATTGTTAATACCAATCTACAGAAGAGAGCTATATTTACGACTTTCCAATTTTTCTCAATTTCAACTCTAATAGAAAAACATTGAATGTATGATCAACTATGCAAAATTAACATTGTAGAGTTTTGAGATTTTTTATTTTTTTCCGACAGTCGGTGAATCTGACACTTCAAAAGAAAATAAACAGCAAACAACTTAACAAGCCTGTAACGGTTTGAGTTGTCAGTACATTTGAAGATGGTCAATCTACTATACTAATTATAGGTGTCGACCTATATCGCTTCATATACATACTAGAAAGTAAGACTGTAATGATAAAATAAATTCCAACTTAAAAAGGGTTAGAAGAAAGTGCACTCTGATTTCTGAAATGTTGATATGAATAAGTTTTGAGAATTTTCTTATGGAGAGTAAAATATTAACTTCATATATTTGTGGACTGCCTACTAAACTACCAAACTCACATATGAACTTGCTATTATTTTTCAGTACACAAATAAAGATAAATAATTCTAGTCAAGCTGTCTAGTGTTTGCTTAGTTACTAGTTGGCTCCATATGGGCCATCCAAGTTTCGAATTGTTGTTAATTGTCCCACCCCATCTAGAGTTCATATTTCTAAAGAATCATTTAGGACCCGTTTGGCCATAAAAACAAAAACGTATTCACTTTATTTGGTATTCACTTTAAAGTAGAAAATAGAGTTGAAGTTGTGTTTGGCCATAGCATTTTCAAACATATTTTAGACTATTGAGTTGGTGTAGTATTTAAAAATAAAGTGGGAGGAAAATTGAATCCAAAAATAGTGAATACGCCTCAGGTGTTTTTCAAAAAACCCAAAATTGTGAAAACATATTCCGGAATATGTTTTTGACTTTCATGGACAAACAAGTATTCTGGAATAAAGTGAAAACGTATTCCGTAGTATTGTGAATAATATTTATGGCCAAACGCCTACTTAGTTCTCTGTTTAATGTTATGCAGTTGATTATGTTGCAACCAAAATCATATGCACCAGACAGAGGAAACCAAAACATTAATTACACTAGAAAATAATCACGCGAGCTCAAACTATCAACTGCCAACAGCTAGTGCAGAAGTGTCCATATCTTGCCTCACAGTCCAGCCTAATTTTCTCGTAAACTAAAACGATTTATAAGATAATTATTAATTGCCTCTACTAATAAAAATGAAAGAGATAAATATCAGTGTTTTCATCAACGTAGTGTATTCCCCTTCCAAATCAGGCTAGCTAGCTCTACCTCTAAAACATATCCTGCTCCCCTCCCCGTCCCAGCATATGCTGCCTTCTGACAAACTACGAGTGGAATTAAGTGTACAATTAGCAAATTGGAAGTAACCACACCGAAGAAATAACCACCATTGTCATGTCCGTCTCCACAAACCAATGCCACGCTCTCCTAGTCCAAGTTGATACCTTGGGGCAGCATTGCAGTTGTCTCCAGGATTGTCTCACTATCCTTATCAACTGTGAATTTGTTCCAACCTGGTCCTCGAGCAGATAATAATTTAGCCCGATCAAGGCCACCTCCTCGGAAGCCTGTTATTTTTGATGAAACCATGGGCATCACCAGCACTGAAGATGCATGAAGCGAGTCTTCTCCAAAGCCTAGTGATACTGAACATGCAGCCTGAGTGAAAGTATATTCTTTAGATATGTAAGCATAAAATATGCTTCATGGAATAGTAAATACGGACAACCACCAGAACCTTTGCCTTGACGATCATATTAGCAGCTTTCATCAGCATAACTCGTCCAAATGATCTTATATCCTTAATTTGGGAGTCTTCAGATGGCATTAACAGCCTGACATGTGCATATTTACCAATAAAAAAGGCAGGAATCAGGGAACAGGTCATTCTGCTAAGCAATTTTAACCATGAGGAATTCAAGACGAGATAAAAGCAAGAATTTACTACTCAATCTCCAATAACCAACGTCTGCATAATAAGAGGTCGAGACCACATACCTCTCCTCATCCTGCGACAAATTTGAAGTTGAAACCAAGGAACCATCCTTCACTTCACCTCCTGCAGATATTACTTTTAAATCTTTCATGCCCTAGGCACATGTTACTATCAAGAACCTGTAATTTAAAATAATAATACCTTTTGATTCATCTGGTGCAAGCAAAGAAATGCCCACAAACACAGAAATCATTCCAAGAATAAACATTGTCGTTCTTAATGCATCAAAGACCTGTGTAAATTCAAAATATTAGGTTTTTAGCCTGCAAACTCACTTGAAAATCAAAGTTGAAACAATTGTCGTCCTAACTACAGCAATCTACTAAACTAACAAAATGGAGAGCATAGATCTTTCTCCCAACTTTATTGTTAAGAATTAAGAGATTGTCAATATAGTAAGAGCACGTTCCTTGTAAATATGGGAAGGTTTGGAATCCTAATAGTTCTGTAGTAGTTCTTGTTACAGGAGGAAATCTATTATCTTGAAAAAGCAAAAGGCAAGATATAGCAACTAGATCAAGAGCAACAGTGGAATATCTAGTAATTGCTTTGGCCACATGTGAGCTTATATCCTAAAGAAAGTTCTTAAAGAGTTAAGAGGTAGAGGAGGTGCACCAATGCAATTGATCTGTGACAATCAAGCTGCAATGTATATTGCTTTAGACCCAGTATTTCATGACAGAACAAAGCATATAGAAGTAAATTGTCATTCATTCAGCAGAAGATTGAGTCAAGGTGCATTGCGACAGGTTTTATCAACCCCAGTGATCAGTTAGCAGGTATTCTTAAGAAGTCACTGTCACTTCGGAATTGAGTGCGTATTAATGGCATGTTAAGAGCAAATAATATGTACATTGCCACTTGAGGGAGAGCATTATGAATTGGAAAATTAGTAGTATGAGAAGAGCTTACTCTTTGTAAATATGGGAAAGGTTTAGAACCCCTATATTTGAGCAACTAAAATTACGAATTATTTCCCTTTCCTCTTTAGGATTACTTGTAAACGCTATTTAAACCCAAACATGTTTTGAGGAAACAATCAAGCAATATATTCCCAACACCCAATCCATTTTAGAAAGGGAAAAGGTGAGGAGATGAGCATGCCCTGCCGTAGGCACAGAGAACGAGCAAACCTGGTATTCCTGAAAGTACACAAATCCTGTACAAATGGAGAAAAACGTCCAAGTGATTTGAAACATAGGGACAATAAGTATTGCATCAAAGAACGAAAGTCCTTCATTTAATCTTGCCATCTGCGAAGATAATAAATTCAAGAACAGAATCAGTTGAATTACACATGTTTCAAGTATTCTATTTTACAACAATTGAACGACAACGCAATGAACAAGTCCATCACTCTATTACCCAAAATCCAGCTGTACTAAGAAACAGCAGGAGCATGGAATACGTGAACCAGCTGTGCAATGAATAACCACTTGACATGGACAATCTTAACATGTTTGAACTGCAAAATAGAAGTAACCAGCGTCAAATGTATAAAATCCAGTTCTTCCATAGAAGGAAAAGAACCATATATGCCACTTACAGAGACTTCGCAAACAATACTGAACATGATCCAACAGCACCTGAAACAACTGCATATGAAAATGGAAGCAGCATGTGCCAATATGGCTTGCTTTCATTCATCGGGACAGCAAGCATTAGTTCTCCTCTCCTGCATGATTGACATTAGATATGCAAGAAATACCAAGATAAGCATCCTCTTTCTCCAATGCAGATATAGAAAATAGGAAAAAATAATGATTTGTTGTTTTTCAAACTTAACATCGTGCTCTCTACTGCTGCAATGTAATTTTTTTTGTTTGAAATAAAACTTACATGTTTAGAAACTATATAAAAAGTATTATAGGTCACAATAGTTAAAAATTCAAATCATTAAAAGAGAATTTTAAAAAATTGTGGTCAAGGAAAGCATTCTTCAAATAGTAACTAGGACATATAAAGTGGCACTGTGCCACAGAGAGCGTAATAAATTTCATCAATGAATGGCAAAAACCACTTACATACAAGAATTATACCAAAAAGTAAAAACCTTCCAAAAAGATATAATCCCTACAATGACACCAATCATCTAAAGTTACCGTTTGGATGTGAAGTGTGGAGGAATATCATCAAGGGTTGGGTAGATTTTTTTGATAACATATCTTTTAGGGTAGGGGATGGAAGTAGAGTTAGTTTATGGGGTAACATGTGGTGTGGAGATTTGTTGTGAGTTTCCAAGCATTTATATTTTATATGGTATCTTGTCAAAGGGAGGCGGTAATCCAGCAATTAGGGGAACACAAAGGGAAGATACTTTCTGGGATTTGTGGTTTAGGAGGGTTCCAGGATTGGGAGGTGAACAAATTTCAAAGATTGTTAGCTTTACTTCATCAGCATTGTGAGCAAGTCGAAAGACCCGATACCATGAGATGGAAGTTAGGGACAATGGCGTTTTTTCTGTCAAATCCTTTTATGAGAAGCTTTTAGTAAGGGCGGAGGAGGTTTTTCGTGTAAAGTCGATTTGGATTCCTAAGGTGCCAAGGAAGGTGTGCTTCTTCACATGGTTAGCTGCTAGAGGGGTGATTTTGCCGGCAAAAAACCTTAGGAAAAGGAAGGTTGTTTGTATCAGCGAGTGTTACTTATGCAAGGAGGCAAGCGAAGATGTAGATCATCTTCTACTACACCGCAGCCTGGCAACGAGACTGTGGTGGGATATGTTCAATTGATTTGGTACATCTTGGTGATGCCAAAGTCTGAAGGATTTGTTGTTTTGTTGAAAAGCTAGAAGAAGCAGCAGGAAGAGCAGGGCATGAAATGTTGTTTCTTTGGCTTTGATGTGGATCATTTGGAGAGAGAGAAATAGGAGGGCTTTTGAAGGGGTAGAATTGAGTTTTGGACAGTTGTGCACCTATGCAATCCCGGGATGTATCGAGGATTGGGTGTCTTTTGTAAAGAACCATATCTATTTGTAGGTTCTTCACTTTTTGGTATACTTCTTGTATACGGTCGTTTTTGGCCTTTGATTTATGAAATGACACTGTTTAGCTGATCAAAAAATATGGACACCAACCATCTATACACATAGGAACCTCGTAGATGCACCAAAAATCAATGAGTGATAAAATGTTATTCCTCAAGTATACAGCCCTAGAAACTCTGCAACTCCCGCCGCCCATTAGCCCAAATCGCTCCAAGGCCGTCAAAACAACCTCCATTTCGGCCTGGATCTGCGATTTCCTTCTCGTCAAAACCTAGATACCGGCCAGTTGAAGTTGCACGATCCATAGAATCCACCTTATATCGACGGCCCAGACCCTGCACACACCTCACGACTCGAGGTCGAACCTCGATCAAGGGTTTTCTCCACCTGACAATTGATTTCCGACGTCGGAACATTAGGGTTCAGCTTTCAGACTGTTCTGTGAGCCGATTGATTCAGTAGTTCTAAGCGGGTTTTTTTTCAAGTGGTTGAACCGGTCCACTCTCTCCTTCCACCCATGTACACTAACTCAGGGGTAAGGAAGCTTTTCCCCTTTTAGGGTTTTGCCTCCCTCTCTAGAAATCAAATTTACCATTGTTTTCCCTCTTCCTCTCCACAACAGTCATTCTTGCCCTTACTATCAGCAACAAAAGACCTTTTTTCCCGCCACCCCATTCCCATCTCCACCTCCTAAAGCTTTTCCCATCCTAGCTACTTCATATTCTCCTCCACTTCTATCGACAACTTCACAGGTTTGAACTCCAACCATCATCTACCTTTAAGGAAACAGGCACCATCCCTCTATTTTTCACCATTATTCTCATCCTAGACATGTCGTGCAAGCTACATCACATTCACAAAGCCCCCACAGAGGTCCCAACCTTTCTAAACAGATCAATACACCATAGATGAACCGGAAGACCCACCATACTGACCATCACCGTGTCGTCGTAGTGTGGATCAACCCATTCTTCATACTCTGTCCACCTTTCCAACTTTAGAAAATTACCATCGAACCATCATTTTCCTCCATTGAGAATTTCTAGCGTTTGCTCCTCATTCACAAAACGAAACAAGAACTGGGTGTCGTTCATTTGCGTAATCTTCAACCTATCCACTGCTCCCAACTTTTCGGCAACCCAATTTCTAACGGCCTCTAGTGAACCTACTCATTTAGAAAAGACCCGGCCAGACAAGATTTCAAAAGTCCTTTTATCAAAGGAAAAAAAGGAGCAATCTAGTCCAATTCTAGATTGTGAGCCAAGTGATCTCTCTATAGGATCTTACTGGTTACAAAGTCCAATTCTAGATTGTGAGCAATCTAGCATTCTCTTATTCATTAAAACAGTCTTATGTTACTTGGAAATTTGGACCAATCCAAAAAAATCAGGAAGTAACTCCGATTGTTGAGAACATTGTACTTCTGAAACCAAGAACCTAAAGAGAAGAGTAAAACTTCTGACGAAACAACTCCTTAGCATCACTTCTACATTTACCAGTATACAGAGGCGAACCCACGTGGAAGGGTGGGGTGCATGTGCACCGGTTAACTTTGGAAAAGTTATGTATATATACCTTGAGATATGAACATATATTTTATTAGGCACCCTAAGACACAAAGAAGAGTTAGGTGCATTGGTTGAAATTGCCTCAAAGCTCCTTTTCTCCACCTGAAGGAACTGGGTTCGAATCTTGTATCCATCTTTCCTTGGTTTTTTTCGTTTTTAGCTGAAAGAAGCTTAAAAATTGGATAAAATATGGGCTGGCAAGTTTCAAACACGCAACCTCATGGGTGTAAAGTGAGCTTTACAACCATCACTTTTTTTTTAGAAGGTAACATTTGTACATATTCACCAAAACCAGTACATGGGTTGTAGTGGAAACCATATTTACAGCTTTTCAAAAATGCAGGAAGACTGAATCTAGAATCTAACAGGAGCCTAGGATCTCTATAATTGATTCAGTATCCTCTAAGTACATCTGTTTGCACCAGAAACAAAAAAGTCCGATGCAGTTCAGTTTGATCCGCTGTAGACCACAACTTTTGCTCTCAAAACATCTAGCATTCCTCTCCGTCCAAATTGTCCACCAGATACATGCTGGGATTGTAAAAATCTAGCATTCCCAGGCAAAAATCCTTAGATTGATAAAAATCCTCCAAAAGTTGAGTTGTTATCCTGCATTGTAAAAACAGATGGCTGACTGTCAACCTCTTCTCCACACAGATAGCATCTGGAACAGATAGAAAACTTCTTCTTCTTGAGGTTTTCTTGTGTCAAAACTGTTTCTCTTGCTAGAAGCCAAGTAAAGCATGCCACCTTGAAGGGGATTTTTAGTTTCCAGATCTGTTTCCATGGCCAATGTGATGTTTGTTGTCCATCTTGGTTCAAAAACATGTATGCTGATTTCACCTTGAACATGCCTTTGCTATCTTTATTCCACCATAGTCTATCAACCTCATCATTTGTCCCTTTAAATTCTTCCAGTCTTCTGAAAAATTCTGTCACAGTTTCAATTTCCCAGTCATTGAAATTTCTTCTAAACTGAATGTTCCATCCATGTTGTGACCAACTATCAGCTAGACTTTTTTGTTGCTGCACTGCCAGCCCATACAAACTAGGAAAATGATTCTTCGAGCTAGAAGAGCCCAACCATTTGTCCTCCCAAAAGGATGTCTTGCTTCCATTACCTACCCTGATAGTTGTATTATTTCTCAGAAGTGGCCAAAGGACTCTGATAGACCTCCAAAGACTTACACCATAGGGTGTAGATACATCCTTTGTCATCCATTTGTTTTCTTCTCCATGTTTAACTTTGATTACTTTACCCCAATATGCTTGAGGCTCTTGTGAATATCTCCATAACCACTTCAATTTGAGTGCCTTGCTTTGCTGTTTCAAGTTTCTTACTCCTAAACCCCTTTGCTTCTTTCCTCAAAGAACTTTGTTCCATTTGACCAGGTGCTGAGCAGTAGAGTCATTTTACTTGATCCCCTTCCAAAGAAAATCTCTTCTAATCTTCTCTAATCATTGAATCACTCTATCTGGAATGGAAAAGATAGACATCATGTAGGTTGGGAGAGCATCCTGAACAGAATTAATGAGAGTGACTCTGCCTCCTAAGGAGATATACTGAGATTTCCATCTAGTTAACTTCTTTTCACACTTTTCAATCACTGAGTTCCAAATGCTCATAGCCTTTGACTTGGCACCCAGAGGCATACCCAAGTATATAGTAGGCAGTGCTCCTACTTCCCCTCCCAAAATCCCAGACAACTCCACCATATTATAAACTTCATTGATAGGGAAAAACTGGCTTTTCCTCCAGTTGATATGAAATCCTGAAACTCCTACAAACAACACTAGAATTGATCTCAGGATCAGTAATTGCCCTTCATCAGCATCACAGAAGATTAGGGTATCATCAGCATATTGGAGATGTGTGATTTCCATCATGTCATTTAAGCTTGAGGTTTGGTTTGTAGCTACCTCAAAACCTCTGAGACAATCATTGTATTTAGCCAGCTTTATCATGTTATTTAGTCCCTCCATGACTATGATAAAGAGAAAAGGGACAAAGGATCCCCCTGCCTCAGACCCCTTTGGGCGGGGAAGAAACCCTCAGGTGATCCATTGATAAGAACTGAAAATCTTACGGTGGAGATGCAGTATCTTAGCCAAAGAATCCACTTTCTTCCAAACCTCATACATGAGAGCATTTTCAGCAAAAATTCCTGGTTTACATGATCATATGCCTTCTCAATATCCAGTTTGCACAAAATTCCTGTCTTTCCTTGAGTGATTCTGGAGTCTACTGCCTCATTTGCAATTAAGATAGCATCCATTATTTGTCTATATTTAATGAAAGCCATCTATTGAACATCTACCAGCTTATCAATAACTCTCTTCAATCTTTCTGTCAGCACCTTTGATAGCAACTTGTAGATGCTACCTATGAGACTGATAGGTCTAAAATCTCTCAGTTCCTTGGCTCCGGTCTTCTTTGGAATCAAAGCAATGTACGTGGCATTGAAACTTCTCTCAAAAATACCATGGGAGTGGAAATTCTTGAAAGTTTCCATGATATCCTGTTTTACTACATCCCAGCATTTAATGTAGAACCCCATTGTGAAGCCATCTGGACCAAGAGCTTTGTCAATGGCACACATCTTCAAACATGATAACACTTCTTAGTTCCTCAAATTCACCTTGTAGGGCTTCTCTTTCATTTTGAGTGATCACTGGGCAGTTGATCAGGTTACTTGAAGGTCTCCAACCTGGTTTTTCTGAGTATAACTTCTGATAAAACTCAATAATTTCCTTTTTGATTCTCTCCGGATCAATCATTGGTTCCTCTTGAATCATCAGTTGATCAATATTGTTGCTTCTTTTGTGTGCATTGCCACTTTACGGATATAATTGTGTTTTGTCCCCCTCTTTCAGCCAAAGTGCCCTTGATCTTTGTCTCCATGCTGTCTCTTCATTTTTTAGATGCTCTTCACAATCCAATAGAAGAGATGCCTTCAAGGCTGACTCTTCCTCTGTTAAGATTTTGTTCTCCATTACTGGATCCAGAGAGGCTAACTGGCTCAGTATTTGGACTTTTTGCATTCCCAGATTACCCAAACTAGTTTTGCTCCACTCCTTCAATTTGCCTTTTAAGGCCTTTAATTTACATCCCAAGATGTAATCAGGCTTCCGAGTGAAAACAAAAGAGTCCCACCAGCCTCTGACTCGTCCAACAAAGCCCTCTGTATTCAACCACCAGTTGTCGAACTTGAAAAAGGATTTGTTGTGATCCCAAACTCTACAATTTAGAGCAATAGGGTTGTGGTCTGAGCACAATCTCTGCATCACAACCTATTTAATTTTACTGAAACTGTCATCCCACTCCTTAGATATTAGAATCCTATCAATTCTAGAAGCAGCATTGTTGTTCTCCCTTGAACCATGTAAAGCTCCCCCCTTCTAATTGTAAGTCCAAAAGATCCATATCTTCAATGAAGTCTGAAAATTCTATCATTGTTGGTGTTCTCCTTCTGCAATTCCTTTTCTCAGATGGGAATCTTGTGACATTAAAATCTCCACATACTGCCCATGGTCCCTCAAACAAACTTCTGGCAGCTCCTATTTCCTCCCAGACATGTTCCTTTCAAATCTGCAATTTGGAGCATACACTCCTGTAATATGACATTTATAATCCTGCAACAGAGCCTTAAATTTCATGTAATAGTATAAGAACCAGTTTCCAGAACTTCCCCTCTCCATGATCTGCTGTCCCAGAGCAACAGAATGCCCCCTCTATTGAAGTTTACAACCATCACTCCACAGAGCAAACTTTAGCATTTAGAATCATTTTATTCATATTTATACATTAGTACATTAGTTCTATGTGTGTTATATAAAATTATCACACAAAGCGGTATTGCATGACATGCTTTAACTAATGTGCATATGCCCTTGGTGGTGTCCCCGTGATCTTCAAATCCTGGGTCCCGCCTCTACCAGTATACATGCCTCCAAATGCAATGTGCCCTCTAATTCCTGCTAACTATACTCCCTTCGTTTTACGGTTCTGGTTTAATAGGTTGTGAAATTTAAGAATGAAGTTAAATGATATGCAGTGGAGGAGAGCTTCCAGTATGTAGAAACAACTGCAAAAGGAAAGACAACTTTTTCTGGGCAGATAATCAAAATGTAGAGTGTTAATCTTAGCCCCTGAAGGTATTCAGCTGAGACCATCCACTTTGACTATTTAAACTAGTTTCCTGGGCACTTAACTCCATTGAACATATTCAACAACTAAGATCACAATCTCTTCTGAACCTGACTTACAAAACTAGAGCTAGTCCCACTTAAGTTGATATTTGACTATAATCATAGCCATGAAGAATAGGAAGGGACACATAGCAATTCTTAGCGTAGTCACTTTAGTTGTGGCAGGTATAAGCATGCCTGGAGAACAAAGACAAGTTGATGTCCATAACTGGAGAGGAAGGCGGGAAAGACATCACAAGGAGCAAGCGACACAGTTTATAGCCAAGAGTTTTTATTTTCACCTGGTTATAGCCATCAATAACTCGTTTGGTAAATAAGTAGGGTTGAAGGTGTAGAATTTCGAAGACACAGTAGGCTAAGTTTTTATAAGACACAGTATTTGACATGTTATTTTTTGTTTTAATTTTTTTGAAGTATTTGATATGTTATTTATATAGATACTATCTATGTTGCTCAGACCCTCCAAAAATGTTGCCGCACCCATGTCGGATCATTCAAAAATGCATAGCTTTTGAAGGATCAGACACACACCAGATGGTATTTTTGAAGAGTCCGAGCAACATAGAATACTATTACTTGCACACCAAAAAAAGGTACAGAGATTATTGACTGTGCCATTATGACTTACTTGTATATTGAATGATGTAAAGCAACAACTAAGACCAAAGTGAGACAGTAAAGAAGAAACGTAATGTTGTTGTACTTCTCAGCCAACTGCTCCGGCGTGTAAACTACAAAGGAAGGAGGATAATAAATTATAATCTGTTGGAAGCATGTACAATCTTTTCTTCTTTTCTATTTTGTTTAGTTCGATAAGGTAAACATGAAAGCATATACAATCATATATTACTAGAAAGCAGAGCATATGCTTGTCTAAATGCATAGTTTGAAATATGTTAAAAGTTACTCCCTCTGTCCCATTTTATGTTGGTTCACTTTCCTTTCCAGTTTGTACCAAAAAGAGTGACACATTTCTCTTTTTGGAAAATATATAATCTTAGCTAGCGTATGGACATGCGATTTCATCTCATGATTTGAATGAAATTTCAAATTCTCAAAAAACCATGATTTGGAATACCAAATCATGATTTCAACTTTTTTAAATACAAAATTTGACCCATAAGTTTATATTTTGTAAAAAAAAAGACCATTTTAAATTTTGCAAAAGAAAAAGACTCATGCTCGGCCTGAAGAGATTGTCCATACCATGTGAAAGGATTATACTAAAAGAATAACTAGTTACTATTATTATTGACTAGTGGATCTTTATAAACTATGTGTACTTGAAAGTTTGTAATCGCAAACATTTATTTATAAAAAGGAACATGGAAATTTGTGATTCATCAATGCAGTGTCTTAGGATATTACGATATCTTATTTATGCACTATGGTTTGCTCAGCACCCAAGGGTGTGGCTTAGTGGTCAATAAAGTGGGTTAAGAGCCATGAGGTCTCATGTTCAAATCTCAGTGGAGACAAAAAACACTAGGTGATTCTTCCCACCTGTTGCTAGTGGAGGTGACAGGTATCCCGTGAAATTAGTCGAGGTGCGCGAAAGCTGGCCCGGACACCACGGTTATCAAAGAAAAAACTATGGTTTGCTCATTTGATAACATTTTATAAGAACTGGGGAAAATTAAATAGTTTTCATAACTTGTGGAGTTTTCACGTTTATGAATACAACTTAAAAAATCCAAATTGCATGTTCAAACAAAATTTCAATTTCAATTTCATATCAAATGATTTCATATTATTATCTCATATCACATGTCCAAACGGGCCCTTAGTATCCCCATTTTTAAGTGAGGAATTGGCTCTCTAAATGGTTTGAACAATCCTCACCTCATGATCTAAGAGCAATACCCGAAAATTCCAATTTCTTAGCAAGAAAAAAAGGAGATAAAGAACAACAATAGAATTATGGGGTAATGGACTAAAAATAAGTCAGCACTATTCAATAAATAACCTATTCGACATTTTCTCTATCTTCTTACCTATAAGGTGGTTATAAGAGTATCATGGGAAGCAAAGTGACGGAGGCCTTAACAAATATTACACCAAAACCATCTTGTTCTTCCTTACTTATTAGAAAAGATAATAGTCGCTTCACCAAGAACAATAACAGCTAGATCATGACACTGAAAAGAGTTCAAAATCATATCCTTATTATGCATCAAGGCTTATTACTGAAATCACATGAAATGTGGGTAAATTTTCAACTTAAGCTGGCAGCATGCATAAGGACTCAGGTAACCAGAACTGGTTCAAGTATGAAGATCACTGAGCAGGAAAAAGACACATCAGGGTACACGATACAATCAGAAAAAGATTAAATGCTCAAGCAATGATCTAGTAGCATGCAACCTTATTGGCGACTTTTTTTTTGATAAGGTAAATAGTTTAACCTTATTGGCAACTTATAAGCATAATATGCAGTATACAGATGTTGAGAATACTATGTACAATCCTTTTCCTGCAACTTCCGTACGCCTTTTTCCCCTTTTCAATTCAGCCCCTTTAGGTCTTACAATTCATTGATACAACAACAGCAACAGCCCAGTGTAATTCCACAAGTAGGGTCTGAGGAGGGTGGGGTGTACGCAGATCTTACCCCTTCCTTTGTGGTGTAGAGAGGTGGTTTTCGATAGACCCTCGGCTCAATAAAAACGTTGTCCAAAACAGCTTGAAAAATACAAGAGTAACGAAGCTATTTTAGCATAAATCAACAACCCTTTATAAGGTCTCCCGTCCTCTAGCATAAATTTCACTTTACTTGGGAGTATATGCTAAGATAGTCTGAAGAGTCTCAGAAACAAATGACATGGGTTGCTGGTTTTTTCCCAAAAATTAAGATCTGAAGTGCAGGTAGCAAGATATATACAGGGTACCTCATAGTACGGGGTCAACTTAGAAGTATCAAGTTGGGAATCGACCACATGTCAGTCCTATACCAGATTTTCATGGTATGAGATATTTTTTTGTAAGGTAAATAATTTTTATTTATATTGGAACAGCTCCCGTATACAAGTACTATACAAAAATTGATAGAATGTTCAAAATATGATACTCTCCTTTTGAGTTAAAAAAAATATGATACTCTATGGAAGACACCCAATATTCTGTACAAATATAAGCAACTAAAACAACAATCTTCACCTTCCATCACATACCAGGTGACTGGTGGTTGCCAAAGGCTACAAGGAAGATGTTTCCAAGAACAATAAAGGCAGTGGCTACCAGTACGCTGCAATGCGAAAAATATTATTCAGACTGTAACTTATATAATGAGGATAATAAGTATTATACATCAGCAATCAATACTCTGAATTGCTGGTAGTCTAGACTCAGATTCTTATTGATTTTAATTTAAGTAGTTTAAACGTTAGCTTACTTGATTGTCACTGTTTTGTTCAAAACAAAGTAGGCAAAAGCTATGTTCGAGACAAATTGTATAGATCCCAAAGCTGCTAGAAGTGACTGCCAAAGAGGAAACACCAAGATGATCAAGAAAAAAAAAAAATACACATCATCAAAAAAGGTAAATATTGCTGCTAATGCACTGATACTGCGTAAAAACCAACAGATTATGCATCATTTAAGGAGATGAGCAGGAAGAATGACTCTATCAGTTTTGACCCTTCTATTATAATCAACCGAACCAACACAATGTGTGATGTGTTGGAAGAGTGAGAAAATCAGAGATGGGAGCGGAAAACTAGTGTTGATGTACACCCAATCCTTGTAGTCAGTCGTACACCCAACAGGTTACATCCTTGTAGTCCATCTGACTACATGCTTGTACCCAACCATTGGACTTCTCGTAAGCATGTCAATTAAATAAAAACTGAAGCCTTTTTCCTTTTTAGACCAATTTCTTTTTATTCTTTACTTTATCTAAAAGTAGCAACATTACTACTAAGTTCACTTATGTTGAATAACGAGCTACAAAGTTATCTGTATTATGATTTTACCATTATGCTACAAAATGGAAACGAAAATCCTTTTGGCTGGTGATATATTTTATATGCATGTAGATTTATCTTTTGATCAAGTACTTTTTTCGTTCGATCAAGATGCATGTAGATTTATATTTTAAAAATACAAATTAAGTTATGCATGATTTACTTTATAAATTAGTCAAAATGCCAAACAAATAGTGTTGAATTGTATGAACCACCTGATAAATGTGATATTTTGCATAATGTTTGTGGCAATTCCCCTATCAAGGAACAAGTGCGCCTATTCTTTAGTGATTTTTAATCAATTTGAGGATAAATCTCATGGTTGTGTTTTTTTTATGCATGGGAAGAAGAATAGATGAGAAGTGGTAATGAGAAAGCAAGAAGGAAATATTAGTTAATGAAGAGAAGAGTGAGAAAAAGGGATGTCCAACTGAGCCCTGCAACCGCAGTCAAGAGTTCCAAGTAGTGCATCGACTGCAGCACCTTAACTACCGATTGCCAAATTGAAGTGCTGAAATTGATTCGAGCTAGCATTCAAACTGCAATGGCAATTGTGACCGCAGCTCTCCTTTCTTTTTTATCAGGGCCATTGTGACCTCAACTCTCTAACCGCAGCCTTAAATAGTCATCTTTTGATTCTTAAGGTCTAAGCATTTTGATGGAGAATAACCCTTGGGATTTCTTTCGATAGTAAGAATCCTTTGATGGATAGTTTTCATCTATATATGTGTTGTGTTGTTCTTGGATATGAATTGTAACTAAACGTCCTAGCTGGGATGTGATGAACCATAATGTTTTCATTAATGTAATTTGATTCTTTTATTCTTGTCGTTCTTGGATGAATGTTCATTTGTTTAATCTTGCTTTGTATTGTTTCTACTTGTCTGATCAACAAGTAAGGTGCTCATTATAGGTTGAATAGGGTGTTGGGATGGGAACTCAACAATGGGTTCATATCGAATAGCGTGTGATTAACTAATTAATTGAGTTAATTAGGTTAATTTGTGATTGGAATTGGATGATATCATTTCATCCCATGTGGCCAAAGAGTTAGGTTTGTAACCAAAGCATTCTAACTGATCCTCCTAGGCTAAATGGGAATAGGCTCTTACACAATTGGCAGATTAGAGTGAGTAATTACGTGTCCAGAAGACTGAAACCCATCACAATTAGGAAGAAATGGCATAACTGGTTAACAATGGCATAAAGGGGATTCATAATCCTAGGTCTCCTATTCATTGGTTTGTTCCTAGTGTGTTGTTTTCAGTTTGCTTGCTTAGTTGTTTTACTAGATAAATGAGTCTGGTTAACGTTTATATATTAAGTGATCACTTGGACCAACAAATAGTCGGGATAAACCTAATATTTACTTTCTAATTGAACTAGCTTCTCAGGGAGATGATACTTGAAATCATAGTTCATTGTACTCAATTGGCATTATCTTATCTTAATTCTAAGGCAAATGGGGTTTGGTTAGAAGTGGATTAAGTGGATAACTTTATGTATTTCTGCTGTGAAATACTCTGTTCTGATCAACTCTAGCCCAGTTGGTTTTTTCTCCCCTTAGAAAGATATTAGACAAGAGGACCCTCTCTTCCCATTTAGTTTCATCCTAGCAATGGAAGGGTTAAGCAGAATGCTCACTAACGCCAAAAACCTTCACTGGATAAAAGGTTTTGATGTAGAGAAAGCTCCAGGCAGTATTGTAAACATCTCGCATTTGTTGTATGGGATGACACCCTCACCTTTTGTGAAGCAGAGGAATCCCAGGTATTGCACCTAAATCTCACATTACTTATGTTTGAAATCTTGTCAGCGTTGCATATTAACATGCAAAAGAGCATCATCTACCTTGTTAATGAAGTCCATAACCTTAAATCCTTGGTTGGCATACTATGTTGTTCCACTGGCTCTCTTCCTACAACATATCTAGGTCTGCCTCGGGGTGGTTTGCATGAGCTGGTGTTTCCTTTGTAAGGAGGCGGGTGAGGATGTGGACCATATTCTATTACATTGCAAATTAGCCTCGAGGTTATGGGAGGATATCTTCAGATGGTTTGACATGGTTTGGCGTTTCTTGGATAATGCCAAGATCCGTAAGAGAGTTGATGTTCAACTGGAAGAATGGAGCTAAGAGAAGAAAGCACCATGCTTGGAATGTCACTCCTCTAGCTTTATTGTGGGTCATTTGGAAAGAGAGGAATAGGAGAGCTTTTGAAGGGGTGGAGATGAGCTTTGCTCATTTGAGGAGTTGGCTCTGATCCCTTATTTTCTTTTGGTGCACCCAAATAGTTCTTGTGTGTATAGAGGATTGGGTGTCTTTTGGAGAGTACCATATTTTTGTAGGTTTCTCCTATTTTGGTATACCACTTGTATACGGCCATGTTGGCCTTGCTGTTATTAATGAAATACTTTACCTGATCAAAAATATATATCTAGGTCTGCCTTTTGGACGCAAATTGAATCCAGAAATGTATAGGGTGGAATCATAAGAGAAATGTGAGAAAAAGCTAGCCTCTTGGAAGATGCAATACCTTTCTCTAGGGCGCAGACTTGCACTCATAAACAGTGTCCTTGACAGCCTACCCACATATTTTATGTCCCTCCTCCTATCCCAAGCAAGATGTTGTTACAGATTGATAAATTAAGGAGAGACTTTCTATGGGAAGGAAACAGCAAAACTCACAAATTCCATCTAGTCAAATGGCCTAGACTCACTTTTCCCGAATACCTTGGAGGCTTAGGTATCAGGAACCTTGCAGGCCATAATAAGTCCCTGCTCATAAAATGGCTATGGAGGTCCAATATTGAAAATGATGCTCTCTGGAAAGAAGTGGTTTCTGCTAAACATGGAGCGCAATCACACTGGTCCACCATTGTATCCACGGCACCATATGGTGTTGGCCCATGGAAGAGCATAGCAATGCTTTGGGAAGATTTTGAACAGCAATGCAGCTATAAAGCAGGCAATGGCATTCACATTAAATTTTGGAAGGACAAATGGTCAGGGAACAGTACTCTCCAAAGCGACTTTCCTGCTCTCTACTCAATAGCCTCTAACCCACACTCTACCATCTTCTAGAACAAAGAGAGAATAATGCATGGGCACCACTATTCAGAAGAAATTTCCAAGATTGGGAATTAGATGAGCTACTACAAGTATTGTCCAGACCGGAGAGTTGTCCAACAAATGATCACTGCCCAGACAGATCAAATGGGGTAGGAAGACAGACGGACAATATACAGTGAAAGCAGGGTATTTTTCATGGTGTGCTCAGAATGATATGGTAGAAAAGTGGCCTTGGAAACTCATCTGGAGCACTAAAGCCCCTCCCAAGGTCCTATGCTTCAGCTGGATAGTCCTTCACGAGGCCAGTCTGACTCTGGACAACCTCAGTAGAAGGGGCATACCAACAGTCAATAGATGCTTCAGGTGCCAGCAAGCTTATGAGACTAATAGACATCTATTCCTTCATTGTCTAGTGGCTGCTGATTTTTGGAATTTATTTTTTGCTATTTCTGGTCTCAGTTGGGTCATGCCTGTTAGTTTAAAGGATGCCTACATCAGCTGGAACTCTAGGAAAGTTGATAAATCCATCAGACGAGTCTGGAGAATGATCCCAACTTGTATTTTTTGGTGCATGTGGAAGGAGAAAAACAAAAGGTGTTTTGATGGAATATCAACTCCAATCCCCAGCTTAAGGCCAATTTGTCTTTTATCTTTAGGTAGCTGGGATAGTTTATTCCCTCTTGACTCTTATGTCAAACTCTTGGACTTTGTAAGCTCTTTAGTCATTGCTTAGGAGTTAGGATACTTGTAAATGAGCTTACAAACTCACTACTTTCTTAATTTCCAACTTGCATCTCCTTGATGCCATTTATAACATTTCTTACTTCATCAAAAAAAAAAACTTGGCAACGACCACCAGCTAATTATAAGGTTCTTTGGAAATAATTCCCATCTCATATAAAATCTTAAACTATAAGAGAGGGAACACTTCTTGTCGTCCAAGTGGCAGCAAGATTCAAGCCAAATACCTGCTCTAGTACCAATTGAATTGTTTGAACAGCCTCCAAAGTTCAAACTATCAATAAGAGGAAAATTTTATTTATTTATATTCATCTTCAAGAAAAAGCAAACTATGAAAATAAAATTACGAGGCAAAGAATCTTTTCTATTTCTCTTTTTTCTTTGAAACAAATAATTTCTAGTTAAGTACCATTTCATGGGGACACAAACAAAGAAGAGTAAGAATATTGTTTATAACAAGTATAAATCTCCAGATTCAGCGAATGGAGCAAGAGCAGGTTTATCAGCTGGAATGAAAACATAAAAAAGGAGGTTAGATTAAGTAGGCGTTTGGCCATAAATATTATTCACAATATTCCGGAATACGTTTTCACTTTATTCCAGAATACTTGTTTGGCCGTGAAAATCAAAAACATATTCCGGAATATGTTTTCACAATTTTTAGTTTTTTGAAAAACACCTCTTGAGACTATTTTTTGATTCAATTTTTCCTCTCACTTTATTTTTAAATACTACATCAACTTAATAGTCTAAAATATTTTTGAAAATACTATGGCCAAACACAACTCCAACTCTATTTTCAACTTTAAAGTGAATACCAAATAAAGTGAATACGTTTTCGGTTTTTATGGCCAAACGGGTCCTAAATCAAAAAACCTTTTTTTTGGACAAAAAAGTGTCAAAATGCCCTTAAACTATGCGAAATTAAAAAAAAATGCCCTCTGTTAATAGTTTGATCCAAAAATTCCCTGCCATTAATAGTTAGGCCCAAAAATGTCCTTATTGTTACTTAATTGGGTCAAAAATGTCATTCTCCTGATAAACATATTGTTTCTTTTCATTTTAAACACATTTTTTCCTAATAAAAATATTATTTTTAAAGAACCCTTTTCTTGTTTCCTTTTTTTTAATCCCTTTACTAATAAAAAGTGGGAAGTAATACACTGGTAACCTCGTTTTATCAATTAAAATAGAATAATCTCATGTACTTTTTTAACCGATAATATAGGTCATATATATAAGATCATAATAACTCATCATTAATTTCATTTATATAGCAACAAAATTCTTTTTCCTAAAAAGATAAGAAATATTTTTATTTCTTAATCTTTTCCAAAATTAAGGATAAATATTTGCTAATATAATCTCTGGTTTTAAAGTTAAGGTACAACAATCATAATGCCATAAGAAATGAAAGTTTATAAAATTGCTTCAAATCACAAAATATCTTTAAAATATCATCAATGGATTTATTGTTGACCTTTTCTTTTCATTTTAAGTTTAAAACCAAGGAATATATTAGCTAATACTTATCCTACTTCAATTCGGAAAAGATTAAGAAATAAAAATATTTCATATTTTATCTGAAAAAAGAACTTTATCATTATCTAAATGAAAATTAAGATGGAGTTACTTGATCTTATATATATAACCTATATTATCAGTTTAAAAAGTACATGAGGTTATTTTGTTTTAATTGATAAAACGAGACTAAGAAGGAAAAAAAGGTTACCTTCCATTTTTCTTATTAGTTAAAGGGGTTTTAAAAGAAAAGAATGCATCATTAAAAAAGGGGATTTTAAAAGAAAAGAAACAAGAAAAAGGTTCTTTAAAAACAATATTTTTGTTAGGAAAAGAATGCGTTTAAAAAGAAAAGAAACAATATATCCATCAGGAAAAGAGCATTTTTGGCTCAATTAAGTAAAGATAGGGGCATTTTTGGGGCCAAACTATTAACAGCAGGGGCATTTTTGGACCAAACTATTAACGGGGGCATTTTTGTTCAAATTCACATAGTTTAAGGTTAGGGGTAAGGCTGTACATACCACACTCTCAGACTCCACTTGTGGGATTATATTGGGTATGTTGTTGTTGTTCACATAGTTTAAGGGCATTTTTGACCCTTTTCCGTTTTTATAAGTAAATCAAAAAACATTTTTACTCAACACAGAATCATGTTCAATAGATAGTACATATGAGGCTTCTTTCGCAAATATATTATCAGTGACACACCACCTCACAAGCTTGTCTCGACACTTCTTTTTACAGTAAAAAGGAAAGGAAAATGCAAAGAAGTGAAGCAAGAACACTCAATTTGATTTGCCTCTTATCTACAGATGCTGGGCCTTTCTTGAAAGAGATTCAGTGAAGGAAAAGAATTAAGAAGGAATAAGTTGGGTCGGTTGGGTTATAGTCTAACACTGTTTTTTTTATCAAGTAAAAGTATTTTCATCCATAAACATGACCAAAACGGTTGTATACAAAGGTTATACCAAAAGATCAAGACTCTACAAAATATGATTCTCTACAAACTCCATCCAATCCTCTAAACAACAAGGAACTTTATGTTTACACCAAAAGAAAATAAGGGAGCAGAGACTACTCCTCAACTGCAAAAAAACTCGACTCTACACCTTCAAAAGCTCACCTATTTCCCTCTCTCCAAACTACCCACATTAATGCAATCCGAACCACATTCCAGGCCCTTCATCTTCTCCTCCCTCTCCTGCTCTTCCTACTAAGCATCAGAACTTTCACAGTTCTTGGCATTACCCAAGAAATACGAAACCATTTAAACATATCCCACCATAATCTCATGGTAAGCCCCCAATGTAGAAGAAGGTGATTCACATCCTCGCCCGTCTCTTTGCACATGTAGCACCAACTAACGCAGATAACCTTTCGTTTTCTAAGATTTACCGCTGTCAAAATCACTCCTCTAGTGGCTAGCCAAGGAAAAACACCCCTTCCTCGACACACTTGAGCCCATATTGCATTACATGGGAACTCAACCTCCTCCCTAACCAAAATTTTCTCATAAAAAGACTTCATAGAGAACACCCCGTTACTTCCAAGGCCCCACCACCACACATCGGGGTTATCCACCAGATTGACTTGCCTAAACCTTACACTGTTAACCCAATTATTTTACACCTCGACATAACATTGGGCAAGTAGGTTGTAACCTCTCCCTCTCCCTTCCTCCCCCCCCCCCCCCCCCAAATCAATGTTGTCAAAAGCGCGCTTAAGCCCTAAAGCGAAGCGCAAAACATGGTGAGTGCTTTGTCTCACGCTTCAGTTTCTTTATTAAGGCTCTAAGACATACTTTTCCTTGCCAATGAGCCTCTCCGGAAGAGGAGGGAACTAAACAATTGATATATCACTTATCATAATTTTTTAAAATTTCTTTATCCATATATTTGTTATTCATGTTTATTATTATTAGTCTTGGACTAAACATATATATTTGTAACTTTTTTCTCATTTAGTGCCTTTTTTATTAAAGCCCTTTATTTGCGCTTTGTGCTTAAAGCCCCATAGACCTTAGAGCTTTTTTGCGCTTTTCGCTTTTGATAACACTGACCATAATCTACCTACTTTCCATACCCCAGTTCAATACAGCCCACTAAATCTGAAAACAAACTAGACAAGAACCAATAAGCACTGACCTGAGCAGCATATCCAAATGAAATGAAATTGAGACAATTTCCTACAGCAAAGAATAGAATACCTGTGTAAAAGATCACACCATCAGTACACTAAAAAAGGATCAGCACTTGTAAAGGGACAAACCCAAAATCAATGCTTACCAACTCTCCATGTTTGGAAGTATATAATTGGCTTCATCGTAGACTTTACATTTGTTCCCTCATTACCCAGCACAGAGTGCTTCTCCCTCTGAAATACTTATGATTCATTAGAGGTGCTAAAGAAAATACAAGTTGAGCCTCCAGTGATGGAGGATAACAAGAAAAGAAAGAAAAGAACAAAAGAATATCAAAATACTGCCATAACAATAAATCATTACTCAAATCTCACATAACAGGCGGCAGAGAAAAATAATATGCAGATGTTCTTGCAGGATTATACTAATTCCAACAATTGAACACATGGAAGTGAACACTTCTACACCAAACTATGCCTCCCTGTTAGATAACCGCATGTCTCCATTAAATTGATGTCAGGCATATTATTCGTTGAAGAGCTTCTTAAATAGTTCATCAGAAGGAGATTTTCCATGGATAATGACTCACTCTGTTCAATTTTATTTGATACTTCTATTTGAGACGTTACAACATGGTTGACATCATTCTATTTCTACGCAAGTTTCAGGATTTAAATTCATTAAACTATTGAAAATTTAACTTTGATGTGATATCTTCTCTCTTTTCAACCACTACTTCAATATTTTTTCTTCTGTCATAACTAATTATGTAAGTCATATTAACATCTAAACTCAACATGCGGTCAAACACCATCACATAAAATGTAACGGAGGTAGTATTCAGCATCCACATAGGTTTTTTTTTTTTGATGACTGTGGTGTCTGGGCCAGCTTTCGCGCACCTCGACTAAATCCACGGGATACCTGCCACCTCCAACCAGCAACAATCCACATAGGTTATTTAACACGGAGGTAACATTTCATTGGCTGATAAACTCCATATATCGATCTTTGCTATTAAACAAAAGAAGCTCACCGGATAAGGGGGATTAGAAAGAAAGACTACCTTGGACAGAATGACGGAAATAGGAAACAGTATATCACTGTATCAATGCTTGGTGGAAGAAAGAGGAGAAGATGGGATATTGCTTGAATCTTTCACAATTATCTAATGCTTGGTAACCCATAATACGCCTCTTTGTTAAGAAGCCAATCCCCATGAGATCAAACAATCACACGTGATACGGCTATTAATACTGTATGGACAGATTAACTGGCCACTCCTAGAACATCCTCCACCCAAGCCCCCAATAGTTTGTCTCAAGAATTGAAATTTATTGTAAATAACTCCTTGCAACCCACTTTTGGGTGACTATCGTGGATCTCTTCCACTATGCCACTAGGTACAGGTTTCGCACCGATGAGGATCCCCTCTTCTTACTTCCTGTTCCCCTCTATTCTTGGACGCACACGCACCTGTCACCCCTAAATAATCTTGCTTCATATATGTGTAATATTACTTATGGAAAGACATTGATCAACTTAAGCACGTCCTCCATCCAACCACATTGTAATCCCTTAAATCAGAAGTATTTGAGTCCTTCTTATGCAGCCATGTTATCACCCCGCATATATCATAATTCCATTATTAGTCCAACAGTATTGAGTCACTATTATCTGCTTTAATACTTTTTTTTTTGAGAAAGGTAATGTTGTATTCATCGGCATTAAGGACATGCTGGAGACCTCCAAAAACTGGTTCCAACACAAAACAAGAAAATAAGAGGAAAAAAGAAAAAAACCTAGTAAATTACAAAGAGACTATAAGATCTATTATCAGTGCAATTTCTCCTATCCCATCTATCCCGCAGTTCCATTTAACTTTCTCAATGGAGTTTGTAATATTTTCAAAACATCTATTGTTCCTTTCCTTCCATACTGACCACCAAACGCAAGCTGGTATTATGCTCCACCACTTCTTTTGACTCTTGCTTCCCCCTCTCCTTATCCAGCAACTCAATAAATCAGCTTTAATACTTGCATTTAAGATTGTTGGATAGATTTAGTAAGCCAAAAAGAACATGATCTGTCCATCTCTCTCTCATGAAGTTTGTAGAGAAATCAAAACTAATGCCTAAGTAGATAATGTCACATTAAATTCAACATTGATGCATCATGAATACTTCTTATTGGGTCCAATCAATGTTTGCGACAAAAAGAGAAACCCATATAAAGACAGGTGAAAAGGGAATGGAAGTGTACAAACAAACAAGTTATTTGTATAAAGTCATCCGTCAACTCAAAGGTACCATTGGGAATCCTACTTCCTTTCATTACAAAAAAAAAAAGGTAAGAAAAATAGAGAGAGAGAGAGAAAAGAAACAATAGTAAACGTGAATCAAGCTATATTCAATGCGAGTATATCCCCTTTGTAGCACCACGTCTTGCATTCCATATTTGAGCATGAACTGCAAGACTTCTTTTTTCCTTGTTATCAAAAAAAAAAGTCAGTCTTGCATTTCATGCTCAAATATGGAGGCCCCAATCATTTTAATTCGGCGTGGACATGGACACTATAATTGACCAGAACTAGAGCTTAACCTAATCAATTTCCTCTTTTCTAAGTCAAGCAATTATTCATTTGCCTAAACTTTAAGAGTAGCAATATGAGGACAAATTAAATATGGAAAAATAGAGGTGTGGGCAGGTAGTTGTGTAATGTGAAAGATGAAAATGAAGGTTAGAAAGTACCTCATCATGACCTAATTTGAGGAGGTTGGTTCCAAAGTTAATGGCAATGCTTCCAAACAAGTTGATAACGGCTCCAATTACCCACTCGCCCATGGATCAGGAAGAATTGTTCGGAGTGAAGTGAGAAGTGACTAAAGAGGAGCATAAGCATCACCAATCCAATCAGATCCCTGATGCTAGGAACGCAGACATATTTATGAGTATTAAAGGAAAAAGAGATAATTTGTGATCAAAAATGAGCAAGTTTACCTGGAAAGGGGGCAATGTATTGTCTGAAAGCCAGAAGCTAAGCGGATCACTTGATATCAAATTCGATTTGAATCCGGAACCCTAACAGACAAAGGGAGTTGACAAAAGAGAATTGATCAACGATGATGGCGTTGAGTCTTGCGTTCCTGGCAAAGTATTCGAAGAATATACTCGTGTATTGTTTTCTGAAAAAACACTCCGGCCATGGCATTTCTCATATAATAAAAATAAATTAAAACAGCCTGTGGTTGAGGGGTCCATTTTTCAGCGTGACAACTTATCAGGAGTTACCCCTGCCTGTTAATGATTGTCGGTCGGTAAAGAGTACGATAACTCCCACTACATCAAATCCACCTATTTTTAGCTTGATTTCGTTTTCTTCTTTAAAAAAATTATTCACTTCATTTGAAAATTTCAAATTGCAACTTTAAGGCCGTGAAAATTGAATTTGGTGTAATTGAATATAATTACATAATCAGTTTGACCTGTTTGATTGGCCAAGTAACTTGGTGTAATTGACAGGAATTAATTAGACTCTTCAATTCTCAGAGGTGAGCTGTGAATTGTTATTAATTTCATGGTGTAATTACAAGATTACTTTTTAATTTCTTTCTTTTATTTTAATTTTAATTTCTTTTTGTTTTAATTTATTTTTTATTTCTATTATTTTAAATACTTTTTTATTTATATTATTCTACTCCCTCCGTCCCATTTTATGCGGCACCCTTTGATTTGGCACGGTGTTTAAGAAAAAAATAAAGATTTTTGAAACTTGTGGTTCAAAATAATTCTTGAACATTTGTATGGTTGTAAATTATTTCATTAAGGGCAATAATTTTTAAAATATATACTCCGTCTCATTTTATGTGCCACACTTTCTTTTTTAGTTCGTCTCAAAAAGGATGTCACATTTCTATAATTAGAAAAAAAATAACTTTGAAATTCTCTTTTTACTCTTAATAATATGATTTACAACCACACAAATATTCAAGGATTTTTTTGGATCACAAGTTTCAAAAGTCTTTCTTTTTTTCTTAAACACCATGTCAAGTCAAAGTATTATTTATACCCGTAAACATTTTTTTGAGTTCAAAATGGTGTAAGCGGTGGAACTTTTGAAAATCTTCTCATTGAGTTTGAAATGGCGCAATCCAAGAATTTCTTAAAAATTATGCAAGTGAAATTGTAGAAAGTTGATAAGGTTGGCATGAAATTGGAAAAAGAGTGTGTCCAAACAGGGCTCTTGAAATTTCAGTTTAGCCCGGGCAAAAGTGAAAGGACTAGAAAGGTCCACGACACGAGGTTGGACCTGAGAAAGAAGAAAAGGAAAGCCCTTTGAGTAAAAGAGAGACTCGCACTCAATGGAGAGGGATTCCGACGAGTCAAAGAAGAGGAAACTGACGCAGAAGAATCTATTCCAATCGTGGGGGCTTCAGAATCCTAAAATTGATGTGCAGAAAGTTACTTCTCTTGCTTCCCACAAAAACCAACAGCGCCTTTGCCCTTTCTATAAGAAGATTCCAGGTCCGTCTGTCCACATTTCATCTCATCAGTCTAGTATCATTTTCTGCAAACATTTTGCTTTCACTTCTACTTTATAGAGTAGAGACCAGTGTGCAGTGTGCTGTGCTCTTGATTGTGGCACCATATTTCGTCTAGCCATCTGGCATCTCTTAACTGATGCATTATTCAGCTCTAAGACTATCTATCACTTCTGACACACCAATGCAGGAACGCCCTTCACTGTTGACGCATTCCACTATGGTCCAGTCAAAGGCTGCTCTGCCTATTTCCTTACTCACTTTCATGCTGATCATTATATTGGCTTGACCAAAGGATGGTCACATGGCCCTATCTACTGTACCGACCTCACTGCTCGCTTACTTAGAATCTCTCTTAATGTTAGTCCATCGTAAGGACTCCAGACTCTTTTCCCCCTTGTCCTTTTCGGTTATTTTACTCCTTTCTCAAACAAGTGATTCTTTTGCAGCTTCATTTGTCCTCTGGAATTAGCTACTGAGTACAGCCTTAAAGGAATCAAAGTTACTATGCTTGATGCTAATCACTGTCCTGGAGCTGCTCTCATTCACTTCCGTCTCCCAAATGGACAATGTTACTTGCACACCGGAGACTTTAGGGCTTCCAAGCTGATGCAATCATATCCACTTCTTGCAACCCAACGTATCAATATACTTTACCTTGACACAACATATTGCAATCCAAAGTACAGGCAGGTGTTAATTAATTCTCTTTCTTCTGTGTTGTGTATATATATTGTTCACAGTTGTGCCACATGTTAATTTCTTGGACATATCTATTTCAGGTTTCCTTCAAAAGAAGATGTTCTAGAATTTGTTGTAGGCGTCACGAGAAGACATTTGAGTAATCATCCAAAAACCATCGTGGTTGTTGGTGCATACACCATTGGAAAAGAACATGTGTATTTTGCAATTTCCCAAGCACTGGGGGTATCTTAGCTTCTGAGTATTTCTTGATTTATTTTTTGATATCTTATGATGTTAATCCATATTATGACTTGCTGAATATCTAGCAAACCATAGTGTGAGTTGCTAGAAAAAAATACATCGACCATTTAGCATAAGATGAAACTTCTTTGCTCCTATAACTTAGGTTTCTACAAAATCCTTCTCTTTATGGATGAATAGCATGTCATATGGCACCAAACTATTGAAATTTCATTTGTCTTTCTGGGACAAGTTAACAATTTGATACAAGTTTGCCTATGATGTGCTCGTTAAAGCTAAACTTTATGCTGTGTATTTGCTTAAGAAAGTGAACTTCTATACAAAATATTAGCTGACTGGGTTTATTATAAATACTTCATAGGTAAAAATATATGCAAATGCCTCCAGGAGGCGCATTCTTCGATCTTTTGGTTGGGCTGGAATTTCTGAAAATCTGTCAACAAATGGGAAAGATACACCTTTGCACATATTGCCTATATCATCCTTGAAATTTGAGGTCTGCATTAGCACCTTCTTTAGATGATTGATGGATTTTCCTTCTATAACTTCTTCTGTTGATGTTTCCCAAGATGCTGCAGCGTTATTTGGCATCACAAGACGGACAGTACACTAGCATGTTGGCATTCCGACCAACAGGTGACTCATATTTTTGTTACTTATATAGCTTATGACCCATCTATTTAAGTGGATTTCTGTCCCTTATTTCATGCAAAAGATCCTTACCGTTACCTTTTTTCAGGTTGGACTTACTCAGAGATCATCGGGGAGAATCTAAACTTAATAAAACCAACTTCTAAGGGCAACATCACTATTTATGGTGAGATAAATTGGTGCTTCTTGGGAGGTTTAGATCCTACATATGTTTTATTTATCATTTGTATTATTTACTGTATGTTACGACTGCTTTTTGTGGCTCCTAGTTAGCCGAGGTATTGAATCGACCATTAATTTCCTGCAGGTGTTCCATATAGTGAGCATTCTAATTTCACAGAGCTGCAGGAATTTGTGCAGGTTGAGATTTTTTTTGTACAATTCTTTTGGCTTCTTGAATATTTATTTAATGTCTTCTTTGCCAACTGGTAGAACTCCCAAGTAGATGTTTCGGTCTTCCGGAGCTAGTTCCCTTTAAAATCTTACAAAATATTGCTATATCCCAATTATGAAAATATTCGGTTTTGCAGTTTCTGAGGCCAGAAAAGATAATTCCTACTGTCAATGTTGGAAATGCTGTTAATCGTGGCAAGATGCAATCATACTTCCAGCAGTGGCTGAAAGCCTGAAAGAGGAGCTGTTTTTCTGGAGTTGTCTAGTTTGGTTGTTCTGTTCTTTCTAATTCTTCTGGAGATTAGGAAGTGGATTAGATAGGTTATTGAAATGGGAATGGCGGTTGTACACTTGTAAAGAGTGTTTTTAATCTCACTATAAACTTGCCTGGCTAGGCAAAAGATCTCTTAGCCTCCATTCTTGCTGACTGCACGCTTATGCAAGGTATTTTTAAATCCCAGGAATTTGTCGTAGTAAGCAATTTTATTCTTATTTTTTGCAACCTAAAACTCCAACCAATGGCTTAGAACTTCAATATTTCGTGACTAAGGTTTGATGAAGAGCAAAATGCAAAAAAGGAACATTGGTTATATTCCACTGAGTTGTCTTAAAGATAGATAGCTACTTGGTGAGTGGTATAAGCAGTCTTGATTATTGAAACGACTGACCTGACCGGCTTACAACAACATACCCAATATATTCCCACAAAGTGGGAGCTGGGGAGGGTTGAGTGTACGCAGTCTGTACGAAGGTTGTTTCCAATAGACCCCCGGCTCAAGACAGATTGACCTGACCGGCTTGAAACTTAATTTTTTCAAACTCCAGCCGCAATGCTTTCATCAACTCTTGACAGCTTTCTAATTTTATCAATAGATTTGCAGTAAGGTAGGATTCATTTCGGTTGTCATTCTGTGGGCTAGACCGGTGGAAATCAATATCAGTAATTGACAAGAAATTTCTTTCGTTCTTTTGTATTGTCCATAAGTATTTCTTTTGTCGTCTCAAATGAATCTTCAGCCTTTTAATCTCTTTTAATATCTTATCTATAATTTTACTAGCTAATAAGAAGAATTAAGCATCAATTAGATTTATAATCACATTTGGCCCAGTCCTCATTGTTTTCTGTTGCCACATAAACATATCTTTCACAAGAAACAAAAAATCATTTTGATAGTCCATCAATATATATCCTATATCCTGTATTTAAACAACTCTGCTAGTCCTGCACAACCAGGTCTCTGACGATTAGGAGACAAAAAGTAATTATATAAAATAAAAACAGACCAAAGATAAACCTCATTGAACTCGAAGGTTAAGTACCTCGTCTCAGAAGGCAATGCACTCCTCGTGGCTTTTACTTCTGATATAGATTGATTGCCCGTGAGGAATGGAAAGTGCCAGTTGGATATCATATAATCTGCTTTAATAGACGATACAGATCTATCTCAATTTTTCATACTGTACATGTGGAGACAGCCGCCGATGAGAGACAAGCTTCTAACTTTCTTAATTAAACCACCCGCCCAGGACCCTATTATAGCAATGGGCGATGGCCATGGGGCTGCCAACTAGATGACGCAAGAATCACAGTTCATTGGAAGGACTAATATTTTATCAAGGTCGGCAATGAGGAATATAATTCTGCTAGGCATTGGAAGATCCAATTCAGCAACTGTTCTTTAGGTAGCTCCAAGAGCAGTTCAGCCTGAATAAGACACATCATTACACAAAGCTACTTAAATATAGAAAACATGCCTTTCACATTATTTTTTTCCCTTTCTTCCAAATGAAGAACATGGAACCTTAGTGGATTAGTATAGGTATAGAGAAGATAGTAAAATCAACAAAACCGTACCTTTATTTGGCCATCTTCAAATATCAGAGAATTCTGATGAATATCTGAAATTGCTGAATCAGTTATCAATTTGAAAACCTTTTTCGACATGTTTGTTTTCATGCCAACCATCTTTCCTGAAGCATATATGCTGGTAATTCCTAAATCTGCTGCCATTCTTCTAACATAAAGCTTCTTCAATAGGATTTCCATAGAGTAAGGTTCTTTGCCATACTGACGCCTCAGATTTTCCGTAAATTGCATCAAGCTGAAAATGTCCTTTTCAGCTGCTTTTTCAGCGCCATTAATGATTTGCATGGGGTTCTCCAAATGGTTTATGTACTCGGAAGGAAGATGAGGGTTTATATTGATATCAAGCTGAGACACAAAGTGAAAGAATTTTAAAAGGTTATACCCATTTATTTGCAATTGCCAATGGAAGTAGTTCAGCAGATAAACTATAGGCTATATCTTTCACAATGGATGTGAGAAAAGCAGAATAACTTTAACAGGAGACACAAATTCTTACAAGCTATTTGTAGAACCACCAGTCTATAGTTCCTATATGAAGCCGTTTCCACTTGCCTAGCGAACCAATGTGGTCACGCTCAACATTTTAGATAACTAACCCAGCTTAATTCCCTGATCATGTGTTCCAATTCCAAGCAACTTGTCTTAATTTTTCTACCTTCTACTCTTACTTCATGTTCAGAAGCAAGAGACGATAAGCCAGTAAATTAGAAACTCAACTGAAGAAACTAAATATTGCATGACTTCTACTCTTCCTATTGATCATTTATTATTGTATAGTTTCTTATCTTCGTCGTTGTTCCCTTGCATTCTTTCTTGTGCCCTTTTAACAATTAATTAAACTTCATGCAATAAAGTAGTGATATACACCTTTGACGTTCCATATAAGACATATAATTGCCCAATTACTTAAAAACCCTCTAGATTATTAACCATTTTTTTCACTTTTAATTAATTCTCCATTTAACCAAAATACTTGACCTATTTTCTTTTTTTGGAGCGACATAAAATACTTGACATCTTTCATATTCTAGAAAATCCTCTCCTCCAACAAAATGAAATAATCTAAACTGATGCTATCCTAGATATTTCAAACTTGATGCCACATCTTTCAAACTAACTACTTCACTTTTCCATACTTCTTTTTCAATAACCATGATTTGCGGGCAAGCTTGCATGCACCTCGACTAATTTCAAGAGGTACCTGCTACCTCCCACCATCACAAGTATCTGGTAACTCTGTCCACCAAGGCTTAGCAAGACCAGAAGAAATCACCTAGTGTTTAAACTATTATTCTAAATGCTCTTTTATCAAAACCCAAAGTACTAATTGATTAAATACTTGACCCCTAACAATCGAAATACATCAAGTCAGGTCATATATTTTGAGATGGAACGAGTACATTTCTTTGAAAATTTCACCCACTCTGAAAATTTAATACTTTAGTACCTAGTATATAACAACTTTTCATATATTTAATAGCTAATCGAAAGAACAAAGAGAAAAAAACGATTGTGCATATGCATCTCAATTGTCAACTCTAGTTTGTGATTGATGTCTGTTAAGAAGTTGATAAGTTCTTTCTGATACATAATAGACTAGTATATCTTTCTAGGATAAAAACGTAATAAAAGCCTTTTTGGGTGTGTTTATGAAAAGGTCATAATCCACTATAGTAGTTAGGCTAATTCTGGTTGTACATGACTCAACAGTTACTAATTCAAGAATAGTGTCCCAAAATTATTCATTTTTTAAGATCCGAATTTCTCTAGTTGACATTCTAACCAATCATTTAAAAAATCAATGATTAATGACAGTTCCTCAAAAGAGCAGCACAGATTAGGTATTGGAGAATGGGACACAACCACAGACATACAATGGATTTTGTACTCGAAAAATGGATCAACTTATAGAAAATATAGAGAGCATTAAATACCTTCATTGCAGGGTAAGGAACTGATATTACACGATGCTCATCAACCTGGAATAACATAAAGATAACAGATCTCGTTATCTTTCATTTTGAAAGGTACATTATTGATGCATAGACATATCATAATCTCAGAATAAGGAAGGAGGATAGAATGCAGAAAGCAATGCTATCTTAGACACATCCAGTCAATTTTATCTTTGTAACTAGTAATAATGGAGTAAAAGGATGATGCAAACAGACCTTTGACAAGCTTTCAAACAGCATCTCAAAGAATAGATCGATGCCCACATTGCCGACATCCCCTGTCTGTTGCTCGCCAAAAATGTTGCCAAATCCTCTAATAGCCATGTCTCTTTCTGCAAGCTGAAAACCCTGACCAAGTTCACAGCACTCTTCAAGAGCAGCAAGCCTCTCCTAAATTGTCAAATGAATGCCATGTTACAGCCATAATAAAGATCAATCTTCTGCAAATAACTTCACACAACGTGCATATCACGGAATTCGTCCTTGATAAGATAAAATTAGAACTCCTGTTCTGTTGGAAATACCGCAACATTACCAGAATAAAGGCAAGAAGACAGAATATATGAACCGCCTCCTACATATCCTGTCATTAGAAAAATATAGAGAAAAAAGAGCATACTAGTGCATGGTCAGAAAGAAGTGATTTGTCAGGATAAAATAAGTGTGCATGAGCTTCCTTATCCGCCCGTCCAACTCTTCCACGCAACTACAATAATCAAAGAGGGAGTAGGAATTAGAAAAAGTATAAAAGTCACAACAATTAACGTTATAACGATCAATAACAACAATAGCTAAAAATCTGCAAAGTAAAGATATGGAATTGTCAGAAGCACATCATCATGGCATGATTAGCCCATGGTCATAATATGAGTCTCATAAAGTCTGCTAAAAGACATCTGAACTGCAAAAGACTACAGTATCAACATAAGCTATTAAGAGAGACAAGTTAATCAGTTAGCTAACAGTGGAAGGGGCCAAGTTTTGAAATTAAGGGCTGAAAATCTTTGACCAATCATCTTTAGTAGTCAATACAATGAAAAAGAAACTGGGAAAGATAAAAAAGATGCTTCTTCATTGGATTTTGAAATCACTACATCAACTAAGTAGAAGACAATTGATTGACTTATCACTGCAGCTGCAATAGCAGGCCAGTGGTTCCCCAAGGTCAACATCACAAGAGAACCAAACCCCAGAAATGGTACTTTTATCAATCTGATTTATTTCGTACCTTTCGTTCAATGAGAAAATGGGTCAAATTCTACGGGATCAAACCTATGGGACTTAGGGAATGATATAAAAAAAAAGAGGGAAAATATTCATATTAAATAAATATGAAGTAGAAGAACCTAGATTCCAAATGAACAAATTCAAACTTGAAAAGGATCGTCCTTATTCTTGAAGAATGAGGGGCAAAGGGATTGATCAAGAAAGATCTTTTGTTCTTATATATAAATTTGTGGTTGAAGTCTAAGTTCATTCTTCGATATATCTCACTCCGCTATGCTAGAAGACTGAGCAGCTTCAGTTTATTACCAACCTCGAGTTCAACAATTCCTCAGGAAAGAAACAAGAGAAGACTTCACAAAATATCAAAGAAAGGCCGATTCAACGACATTTGTTCTCTCTCTGTAACATCCTTCTCATAAAAATCCGATCTTGACTGAAATGCCACTACAAGCAAAATAGCACTATATATGCTATTGCACTTCGATGTAATCTCAAGACTACAAGGAGTTTTTGAATGTAACAGATACTTGCTACACTAAATCCCAGCTACTAAGCTATCCCAAGAGGTAAATTTTCTCCTTTAGCACCATTAACCGTCTTGTGTGATTAATCAGGTACATTAAGGAAACAGGGAGTTCTATATTAACTCAGAGCTGGGAAAACAGCACATGCTGTCAAGGAATATCTAATTCATGTAAAATTGAACAAAAGGGTGCGTCAAAATAAACTATGTTTCTATCACTTATGCCGAAGAAAATTCAATAGATAAAAACAAATGATTTGCTTTTTGGTCTCAATGTCACTTATACAGTTCAGGAAAAAACTGCCAATAGGAATGGAAAACAACATAACACCAAAATCTTGCTGTTTGTTTAGGCAAGAGAATGTAAAAACCTGATACAATTGTGCAAGTCCAAATTGCTGAACATCTTGAATGATGATTGTGTTTGCATTTTGTATATCAAGGCCACTTTCTACTATGTTTGTACATATAAGAATTCTAATATCTCCCCGTGCAAATCTTTCCATAGTTTCCTCAAGCTGTTTCGAGTATTGCTGCCAAAAAAGATGAAATGGCATGTGAGACCACTAGAACTGAACACTGCAGCGTAGATGCTATGTAAATATGAGTTCATATTTTAGATTAATGTCTAAAGACTGAATGAACGTAAGTATTCTATCAAAGGTAATACTCATGAAAAAAGCACCAACTTTTTAGAGCAATAGCAAGAGCAAATGCACCAATAACTTAAACTCTACTTTAGTACAAGTGATACAGAATTAGTAACATCGGCCACCATTGCTATTGCGAGAAGGTGACATGGCTCTTTAAAGAAATTTTCTCTCACTATTGTCCCGCCAGAATAATCAATCAATCAATCAATCGACCCCGCTTCAATCCCAAATCAATTGGAGTAGGATACATGAGTCATTTATTCTGCTCTATTCAGGCCCATTTCATTCCAATACTAGATAATTTGCAGTAACCAGTTTAATCTCAATAAGTTGTACGGAAAAAGGCCAAAAATGCCCCTGGACTATCTCAAAAGGTCTAAATATATCCTTCATCCACCTATACTGCTAAAAATAAGACCTATGAACAATAAGCTTTTGGCTTTCATTTCCGAAAATGTTACTTCCATGTGATAAATCAGTTCTCAAATCCTCTCTTAATAGTGTTCAGCCTCATAAAGTTTCCTAGATTCATGTATGCTTAGTCAAAAGGCATCAGACAGTCCAGAAGAGAACTTTAATGAAGAACGAACGAGGTTAAGTAAATGCGGAAGCTATGGGAGAAAGCTTAAAGAGTCCCATAACAGCTTAAGTCACAGGGCATCACACAGTTGATTGATTGATCTTCCCATGCATTAACCTTAAATAGCAGAACATAAAACAAACTCATTAATCCCATAATTACCTTTCCATGAGCAATAGCTATTTCAACATGTGGAAATGCTTGTTCTAAGAATTCCATGACATCCTCAAGACCTGCGAATAATAGACAGACCCATGTAACTACAATGAGTACAATGGATGAACTTCAGCAAACTCCTCTACAGCCTGGCCACCAAATTACATAATGCTACTCACAATTAATGTGCATAAAAGGCATAGAATGCATTACCCTTAATGCGGGGCAATACATAAAAAACTCGGCCACCACGGTCCAATTCATGCTTGATAGCTGATATTACTTTGTCCTTGCTGTAAGCTGAAAGATGCGTTCTTATCGGAACTCTCTCAGGAGGTGGTGTTGAGATCAAACTGTTTGAGTGGAAAAGAAAATGAAGGCAGCCAAAAAGCAAAACAGTCAAAAAATTGAGCAGGCAAAACGTTGAGTTGAATCTAGCCAACACTGACACTGCGCTAAATGAATGATACCCAATTTCAGCTGCTGGAGTGCCCAACAGTATAGTGGATACTTCATCAACAGCCATCCAGGGCTTTGATAAATTGGTATTACCTAGCGTCACGAAATCCAGTTAATGCTAAATATAGAGTTCTTGGAATAGGCGTTGCTGAAAGTGTGAGTACATCCACTGAAGTTTTAAATGAAGCAATCCTCTCCTTCTGTTTTACACCAAACCTCTGAAAAGACAAAGCGCAATTCAGAGGGAGATCAAATATGATGTATGAAGGATGTCCAAAAGACACGCACAGACAGAGATACAAACTCTCTCTCTCTCTCTCTCTCTCTCTCTCTCTCTCTCTCTCTCTCTCTCCACTGAAGTTTTAAATGAAGCAATCCTCTCCTGTTTTACACCAAACCTCTGAAAAGACAAAGCGCAATGCAGAGGGAGATCAAATATGATGTATGAAGGATGTCCAAAAGAGACACACAGACAGAGATACAAACTCTCTCTCTCTCTCTCTCACTCTCACACACACACACACTAAAAGAGGAAGGTTCAGGGTTAACTATCTTCTTCAATAAATTCAGTTCACTATCCATTTCAGTGATAACGAAAAAAACTTATTACCATGAATAAATGAACACCAGCTAGGCCATAGCTCCCCACTTCATCATGAGACCCTATCAAAAGAAAGAAATAGCACCCTAGGCTTCCCCCATCTAACAAGCTAATGCACCTTTGCCTTGAACCTTCATGTTTTTTTTCGGGCTAATATACCTTTTTTCCTTTTTGGGTTTTGGATAAAGTTTCTTTCGAGCTTTTTATCATCACAGGATAATAAGAAAACATAGTCATAGTTGGCCTTATTATAGATCAAATGAAGAATTGCATAATCAGGTTTTAGATCAATGAGATTGATTTATACAAGGGAAACCAAAAATTAGAAAGAGGGAGTATATGCATATTTTTTCCTCGTTATAAGGCCTTACTTACACAAGTAACCAACCTATTTCATCCATGACTAAATTCAAAATATTACTTCCTTCCGATCAAATGACAAACAAGTAATCCAAAATATAATGGCGCCCAAGGGTGTGGCCTAGTGGTCAATGTAGTGGGTTGAGAACCATGAGGTCTCAGGTTTAAATCCCAGCGGAGACAAAAACACTAGGTGATTTCTTCTCATCTCTCCTAGCCTGGGTGGATAGAGTTACCCGGTACCTGGTACCTGTTGTCAGTGGGAGGTGGCAGGTATCCAGTGGAATTAGTCGAGGTGTGTGCAAGTTGGTCGCGTTACCACGATTATTAAAAAAATCCAAAATATAATGGCATTTAGATATGTGGAAATACCTGTTCCTCATCAACCACAAGTAGACCCAGATTATTATATTCAACCCGATTGCCAAGTAGTGAATGAGTCCCAACAATAATGTCCACACGTCCGTCTTTAATCATACTCAAGTACTCCTCTTTCTTTGACTTGGTCTTGATTGAGCAAAAGTAGGTAGCAAAGAAAGCTAAAATTAGGACTTAGAATACATGTTATGGTGTTTACTTGGACAAGGTAAACAACAGTGTCAACACCAAAGAACTAAAACGAAATTGACATATGTTAGGACTTCACATAACCATTACCACTCAGATTTTGGAAGGAAAATACTAAAAAGAAAGAGAAAAAGACATCATTTCTAGTTTGGTGCACTTCCTTGCATATTCGAACAGTCATTCTTTTGATTTTTCTTCTTAATAATCAAAGAGGCAGACAATAATTAAGAGGAGTATACAGATATTAAATAATATTAAACCATTTCAACAACGTGATTCTTTTTATATATGTAAGTTCAAAATAAATAACAATCAACAAAGCACCTGTTTGATGGTGCTAAGTCTTTTTGGATATGAAATACAAGTTACCCTTTTCAAAAAAGAAAATCAATAAAGCATGATTTGTTAAATAGCCTAAACGACCTCAAACTGCATAAAATCCTCAATGGACATAAGATTTAATGCGTCTACGTCAGTTTGACTTTCATGGAAGTTTATCAATGGAATCCCTAATTATAAGGCACTCTAATGAACTTAAGATATTTTTTCTTGCCATGGACTTATTGATCAAGAAAGCTAATCTTAAGAAATCATGAGATGCGAGAAGAAAGGTTTTGCAAAAAACAATATGAGCAAATTTTTAACATTGAAGCTCGGGAGCAACCACATTCTTTTACCAAACCACCTACTATTCGAATGATGAAGAGTAGATGTTCAAGTAGAAAGTGCTTCTTAGGCATCAACCATGTATTGCTAAAAATCGAGTTATGCACCTGAAACCTGCTAAGAAGTCCAACTCTTATGTTAGGATATCTTGAGAATCTCTCTGAGATAACATCAAAATGTTGTTTAGCTAAAACTATAGTTGGCGCTAGAACCATAGCTTGCTTCCCTGCAGAGACTACACAGTAGATGGCACGTAGTGCAACTTCAGTTTTACCAAAACCAACATCTCCACAAATTAATCTGTCCATTGGGTTTTCCCTCTCTGTCAAGTCCCTTTCTACATCTGAGAAAGCCTGTCATTGAAAAACAAAACTGTAAGAAACAGAAAAGGTTTCCAGTAAAAGTGATTGAACTTTTCGGACAATGAGTAGCAATAAGTTATTCTTAATAGAATGTGGCAAGACAACAACACTGTTATTTTTGTGTTGTTAAAATTGGCATACATGTCTTGCTGAACCAACTGGATGAAAAACAATAATTGCAGCTAAACTATATACATGAAAAGAACCAACAACAGCTGATATTTTGCAGAAGAAACCTTGCAAGTGGACGTCAGAATTTAAAAGATACAGAAGAGACAATTAAACCTGTTTCTGATCCGGTGTGGGCTCAAAAGGGAACTGAGATGCAAATTCAGCCATAGCTGGAGTCTTTGGGTATGGAGGCCTTTTTTGTTTTAGCCTGTGTAGGTATAGCTCCATTAGATCTACAACCATTTTCTGAACTGCAACCTTTCCCTTCATCCTTCTCCTCTCCCATGCACTAGTATCACTTAACTTGCTCAAAGTCCGTGGCCTTTTGGTTTCATTAGGGCTGAATAATTAAAAATGCACCAATCAAATAGCAATCGAGACTATCTCTCTGGCACACGAAATTGATAATAAAGGACATTTCTAGGTTTCCCTTGGCTCCACAGTTATTCATAACTCAAGAGAGTCTTTCCAATGCTGGTGTTAAAGGATTATAAAAGGCAAAGCCTGTATCTCCGTCTTAATAATTTTATATTTCTTCCAAAACGAGAATCAGACCCCCATCTCACCTCTGGAAATGTGATATGCAGCGATTTCCTAAGGATATTCATAGACGGAGCAGATCCATTTCCTTTTTTGTTCAGCCTTAGCTAATTGAAAGAGAGGCCTTCAAATCAAAAGGACCAGAGCAATGTAAGGAGTGCCTGGAACAGACCAAAATAAAAAGCTCCTATGGCATCTTGGTATTAGATATATGCTCTCGGCTGAAACCAGCAAATAGGCCTTTATTATTTGGCTAGCTTCCAATGGGAAAATAGCTGGTATAGAGGGGTTGGGATCTTGCTAAAAGCTCATGTTCCCCTTTGTGCAATAAAAATGAGGATATTCTTGAATACTTATTCTCCATCATTCATGCACAAGGAACATGTTCCAGCAGGTCTTGTAGATGTTAAATTCTGCTAGATGCCTACTTCCTTGGCACTAAGAAGCATGCTGGACTAACAAGGGTTGGAAAGCAGATAGCTTGTGACCAAGGAAAAGAGGCTAACTTGAATTGGAAAGGCATTTTAAGTGATCTAGTGAGGAAGTATCATCCTAACTGGAAAAAATGTTATTCAAGAAATTGCTTAGATTGAGAGGTGCAAAGCAAAGTTTCTACTTGAAAAATAAAAAGTCCTTTACTATTAAGGAAATTTGGCTATTTTTTACCTTACCTTATCAAATAAAAGAGGGAAATTTGTCTATTGTCTATAGCTGGGAATTCATGATATAAGATAATTGGACAGGACATGATTCTTTGTCAGAGTGATGCCCTCTATTAGGAACTGAAAAGGAGAAAGCCCCTTCAAGTTGTATTGGAGATTGAAGCAGTATTCGTATTGGCGAGTATGCAAAAATCTTATCCACTAGTGCATAATTTTAAATACCAAAAGGGGGAATTGAGCAGCAGCGTAATGAGTTGTAGCTCAGGAGCTTGGGACATGCGGTGGTAGTAAAAAGTAGTTTTGCAAGGAATTACTAGTAGATACAAATCTATAACTAGATAGGTGGTAAGTAAAAAAGGAGTGTTGTACGTACAGATTGTAACGGTAGAGCAAACGAGATGCCTGCTTAACGGGCAATTTAGCCATACCGTCAGCGTACTCAATAAAGACGTATTCAATAGGCTCCTTGGAATCCTTGGGAACGTCAAATTTGATGCCAACGAATCGTCCAATTCCAACCTTCCTGTGCACCACGTAATCGCCGGAACGGAGAGTGTAAGGGTCTACCTTGTAAGTAAAAGTAGGTTGAGGTGCATCATGATGTGCAGCACCTTGTCTGGCTCTGTCGGTTTTGAGCTTCTGTAGGCCCCTTTGTTGCTGCTCTTTGACCAGCTGAATGTACTTATCAGCCTCGTCGGAATCCATGGCGGGCCTAAGAGGAGGGGAGTGATCTCTCTTAGCATGCTCGCGGCGAATTCGTTCGTTGAGGAGAGAAATGGCGTCTCGCTCCTGCTCCTGCCTTGTAGTGCGTAGTCGGGGAGGCAATTTGGTATATACAGCATCGGCATTGAGGACATTGGTTAAGGTAAAAGAAGAGGAAGAAGAGGAAGAAGGAGAGGGGAAAGAGGGCTTTTGAGTAGTGGGGAAGAGTTTGCAGAGACGAGTTGTGAGAAAGCCCTCAGGGGCCGGCGAGGGAGAGAAGAGGAGGGAGGCCTTTGCAGCGGCCATGGTTTGCAGGGAGATAAAACTAGTACTACTTGTTCTGTGTATGCCACATTATCTCTTCCCTCGAAACATGACTAGTATTTTGTGACGCCCACGACGCCTTTTCAAAAATATCCCACACGGAGAAAATGTAACTACTATTTTTTAATCACATGCGACTTCTTTTGTTGAAAAAAAAAAAGAAGATTAACATTTGAGTAAAATACCAATCATTCTATCACACACAGATTAAATGCAGGTTTAATTGACCTATATCTGTATCATTTCCATCCTGTTCATAATAACATCGCATCAAATCCATATCTCCTTTCCATAGCAAACCATTTGGTATTTCTTGATTTTCTTTTCCTTTTCTGACATGAAATTACCAACTTACATTAAGAAGAATCAGCAAAGTTTACATCTGGGATACTACAGTATTAATAGCTTATTTTTTTCTTAAAAGTGTATTTTTCCTCAAAAGTGCTTATTTTTTTTAAAAAAAAAAGTAAGGCGTTTGGCCAAGCTTTTGGAAGAAAATAAGTGTTTTTAGGGAATAGTAGAAGCTGCTTTTCAGAAGCTAAAAAAATAGTTTTTCCCCAAAAGCACTTTTTTGAAAAATATTTTTGACAAAAATACACTTAGAAACACTTTTAAAAAGCTTGGTCAAACACTAATTGTTTCTCAAAAGAACTTTTTCAATTTTTTGGCCAAACACAAATTGCATTTTGCCAAAAGCACATTACAAAATAAGCTGATTTTAGAAGCTTGGCCAAACAGGCTATAAGAGCAACTCCCAATATATACCAAGTACCAACAAGAAAAGGAAGGAAACTCTAGCAAGTAAATGAATTGGTATATTTGCTACTCTGGAAACAAACATGTGCCTCCGAATGGCTACATGGATAACTCAAGATGTCATCAGTTAGATGATCGATCAAATAGAGAAGAGTTCCTCTTCCTCTGCACAAAATAGAAATACAGTTTACAGAAGCTATTACAATAGTGCACGCAGCACATAGAAGTTGGAAAGCCGGTCCAAGTATATACAAATAGTGATCTAGTTCTTGTCAAGATACAGAAGTATACATCTACACATTGCACAATACACAATAGGTAACCAGATTTATTCACGAATATCATCATTGTTATGAAGTACACATCGGTAACCAGATTTATGCATCAAGCATAGCTTTTGCTGTCTCATATGCTGTCTTTGCAGCATTTCGCTCCACTTGCCTGAGTTTCCTGAGTTCTTGAGCATTCTCCAACTCCTTGAATGCAAACGAAAGACTCTCCTCAGATTTTTTCTTCTCTTCACTGATATGTTCCAAGCTGCACCGCAGAGCTGAGTTCTCCACCTCACAATGGGTTAATTCAGCCTCGATTTGAGAAAGCTTAGCTCTAACCACAGAAGCTTCATCCTTGAGGTTTAGAAGGCGTTGCTCAGCAAGAGTAGAAGCATTAGTTGCCTCAACATGAGCATGAGAAAGCTCATCCAATTTTAGTTTCTCAGAAATCCAGTGATTAACAAGGGTTCCAAAACATTGATCACTGGATATAGAGCATTCAATTTTAGCCAGTGATGATACGGAAGAAATAAAAGCCTCCACTCGCCCACTAAAATGTTGGCGATCAACACCTAAGTGGTCCAGAGCAGCAAAAGTAGCATCTGCCTCCTGGATCATGGTTGTGTGATCCTTGATATCAATAGACTCAAAAAGGGTAAGAAGATCCTTCTGAAGACAATCAGCAGCCTGCAAAAATACCTTTGAGATTGAACACCTCATAATGCTGCTTTGTCCACCTCCCTGGTAACTTTTTCCATCAGACTTCTTTTTGACAGAGTCTAAGAGCTGCACATCTTCATCAACAGTAAGCATTGTACAGATGTTAATTTCAGTTGGTAAAAGATTTCTTGGCTGAGTGGCTGGGGAAGCATCATCTTCTTTACCCGCATCTTGAAGGATAAAGATGGGCTCAGGAGGAAAAACATCTGCAAAGAGATTAAAAATGAAGTAAAACAAGCCATCTGTTAGGGTGACTGAGACTATATTACGATATCTGTAACCAGCCCTTTTGGTCATTTTGTGGAGAGAAGAGGGGTAGATGGAGCATAAAATATTTTGCAGTTGCAGAAAAAGAAACTTACGGGCAGTAAAATGCTCTACTGAGGGTACCATCAAGCACCGAGGAGGAGGGAACACAAGCCTGCCCCACCAACCCTGAAGTACAAGATTTAAATTTTGATGAATAGAATTTAACATCCAATCCATTGTTGCCACCAAATGCATTGGTGAGACAGAAGAATGAGCTAGGGAAGAAGCAAATGAACCTGATGAAGCTGCAAGGCAAAGGGAAAGGATTAAAAAGAACAAAATAAAGAAACACAAATATCTGTCAGGGACTCATGTCTACTAGGTGAGTGATCATTGGAAACAAATTGGAAAATAGGAGAAGCATAGTAAGTTTCTACACAAACCTAAAACCTCTACAAGAATCTGTTTGCGAACTTCAGTCTGTATTGGATGAATCTCCCCCTCAGATTCCAGAAGAGACAGATGAAGCGTTTCTTCAGCCAAACAGTGCCTTGACTTTGTTGCTGGCAATTGCACGCAACCAATTGAAGAGAGAAGAGAAGAATCACCAACTTTCAGCTCACCATATCGCAATCTTTTGCGGTGTTTTCTTGAAGGTTCATCCAACACCTCGTCCTCTCCAATTAAATCCTCTAAAATTACTGTGCGACTCTTCACTGGTCCAGGTGTTGCAGGAAAAGTATTGAGGTGATAATAAATCTCTTCAGGAGATGTGTCCATATGACCAACTCCAGATCTTACATTGCATTCCTCAACCAAGTCAGTAGATGCAGAACTGACATCAACGCAAGTCAATGTCGACAGAGATGAACTAGTGCTTTCATTTACTTGGGTGCTTCTTGCTACTGCTTCCTCAGAATCTAGCCATAGTTTGTGGTCACAAGCTCCATGTCCCTGTCAAGAGTTTGGTCAACATCAGTTGAATTTTGAAGAGCTAAAATATAACAATCCTTTTAAAATTAACTATGAGAAGATCTAAAACAAGTAAAAGCGGATTCTAATACAATTACAAGATCCCAGCAACACAACTTCAAGGATAGGATATTACCATAAATATGTCCCGTAGTGCCCAAGCAAATGAAGTATAATGCATTTGTTAGTCGTGCTGGTGGTCGGGCATAGACTAATAACCAGGTAAGGCAAATGAAAAAAGTATTTCTCCCAGACATGCATTCCCTATTTCCGTACCTTGAAGCCAACTCAATCACCTTTTTCGAAATGATCCATTCTCTTAATTTGAAGATGCAATATTTCAAAGATGAGTTATGTTGCATGGCAATAGCATCCATTGTATTATTTTCTCTTTTTGTTTGCAGTATATATATCCATACATAATGCTTTTTAACGTGTATTTTTCTCATAATCTACAGAAGTATAACTGCCAACGCTCATGCACACTCTTTGTTTCACCATGATCAAAAAACCTAGTTATTTTGTGTTAGTCATTTTCATTAAGAATGACCTATTTGTACTTACCAGTTACCATTCCTCCCCTCCCCATTCGAACATGAAAAATCAGGTACTTTTTGACTATAGACAATCTTCCCTTCATATTTGAAAATTGGCTATTAACCGGTGATTATAGAAAGACAGTGTGTACTTTACTCTTTAATTTACCAATCTCCAGGCCCTTTTTATGTAAATTCTTTAGCATCAAGATAATTTTTCTTTTTTTTTTTCTTCGCGAAATTGATCAACTTGACTCTATGTTTCCTCTCCCCTTTGCCCCTTTATCTTACACTTTTTACCGACAACTTGGTGCCATTTTGTACTTGATAGTGATTCTAAATTCATTCATTAAAATTTTGTTATAATTCTTTTTTGTGATAAGTAAAATTTGTATTCTGCCGCTATCTTAAGCAACTTTTATTTTAGCATTAAGTGCATTGAGTATTTGAGACCCTCTCTTTTATTTTCAATTGTGTAAATAGAATTTTGACTTTAGGTTTGCATTAAATAAATTATTTATCAGGAGCAAATTTCTCTTTTTCAGATTTATGTTTATTTTGTTGTTCTGAGAACTTCATTGTTCAATATCATTAACAAATGTTTTAAATTACATCGTACTATTTTTTACCATGGGAATAACACAGTTTCTATATAAGTGAGACCCCTAACATAAATGAAAAAAGAAAGAGAAAATCATGATACAAGAAAATATCCACAAAAGATATGAGGATGATAATCTAGAGGCAAAATAGACACTACATTTATAAAATTACTAGATTGTGAAATAACAGGGGAAGGACGTCTATAGTATAAAGTTAGAGGGGGTGCTTGATTTTTAGCAGAAGGGAAATGAGTATCACCGAAAGATCATTTCATTTTGTCAAACTTCATCATATAAACGTTCGGAATCCAAAATCACAATAGTGCGCCCCCAAACCCACCCACAACAAAAGAGAGTGACCGGGAAATACCCAAAATCCAACGCCAGAAAGAAAGATAAAGCAAGCCTCGCAATATGGAATTTTCCAGTTCAAAGTCTTATTGATTTACTTCCATATAAAGGTTATCCTGGATGTTCCATTATAATTAAAATGATTGTATCCAGCTCAAGTAGCTTTTATATTCTTTCTTTTTCTTTATTTTTTTCTCTTTTTGATAACTTGGTGTCCGGACCAGCTTGGGCGCAACTCGACTAATTCCACGGGATACCTGCCACCTCCCCAGCAATAGGTACCTCGTAACTTTGTTCACCAAGGCAAGCTTTTATATTTATAAATTCTTTATATAGCACTAATGTGGAGGTAAAATCAAAACTTATATCAATGACCAAGCAGGGACGATGCAGCAAGTTCAAGTCTACCTTGTTAGCTTCTTCTTAAGTTTCAGTAACCAATTTCTGTTACAAGTATACCACGATTCTTCCTTGTGGTTTGTCAAAAAGGAGATGTTTAATTTATGTATATTTATTATCTTAATGTCCTTTGGTAGATTCAAAAGTAGAAATGTGAAGGAGAAAAAGATAGTTAAGTCAGTCTCAAATTGTTATAATGTAGTAGGAAGCTGAGAAATGGAATAGAAAGGTTTCACCTTTTTAATTGGACAGATGAAGAACATGTTTGGTCCAACAGAGTCCACACGACAAAAGTCAGCACCGCAACGGCAAAGCGGGACGTTGATAAATTCGTCTAAATTTACGTCGTCAGCCCACTTGAAAAACTGACACTTGGTTTTCTGAAAGAGAAAATGGAACAAATTAAACATGGGATGAGAGAGAAAAGGGTATGTTGTTAGTGAAATGGAAGAGAGACTGACGTCGTTGGCGGGGCAGCGGTAGAAAGTGCGTCCAGGGTTTTTAAGGGTGTTAGAGGTGAAAAGTTTGCAAGAGCCAGCGCCGCAACGGCAGAGCAGGGACCGTCGAGATTTCTTACCATCAAAATGGGTATTGATGGGACATTGTGTTGCCCAGTTGCCACAACTATCACTCTCCCTCACTCTCACTCTCACTCTCGGCATTTACAGCAGCAGCGCCTAGAAATTATGATCCTTCAATAGCCACGCTATTCTTGTTTCTTTCTACTCTATTATAATCCAGAAATTGCCAGTGTGTAAGTGATTCTCGCAAGCATTTAAACTTGGCTCGACAACTTATTTTAGCACTTAAAGTTAACTTATAATTATTTACCCCCTTAATAACTTGTGAATTATTTTCCACCCTTCGCACCTCAGCTAAGGTCGCGTTTTCTACACCACGATTGGGCGCGTTATTATGCAAAAATGACCTATTTAACTTCTTCTTTTTTAAATTTAAGTCAAAAACACAACGGTCTTCTTTCTTAAAAGACACCCGACCCAATTTGGTTCTTCACAATAAGAATTCTAATTTTTTCTCTTCTCCCTCCTTTTTGATCAACCCAAAATCTTCTCAAGCTATGAAATTGGTGAACGAAAAAAGATCGTCTACTTGATTCTTGTATTAATCTGCTCTAATTTTATCTCTTGAAATCTAAAGTTGAATCGTTGGAGGCTGCTTCAAATTCTGAAAAAAGATATACGTCTTAATCTATTCTCTATTTGTTTTGTTTTTTTTTTCATTTTTCATTTGTTTTGAATGGAATGATTTTTTGTAGCACAAAATGAGATCGGTTAACTTGAGTAAGCTTTGTATGGAAGAGCATGATTTAGCTTTGGACAAGAAGTTCGTTGTAATCATGGATTTATGGTGTGTTTGAAGACATCTTGGACTTCAAGAAATTTCGGAAGAAGATATTGGTCGTGTCCTTATTATGGGGTAAAGATCAATTTTTGTAATTATCTCGACATATTTGATTGAACACTAATGTCTTCTTTTTTTCATCATTGAAGGGTCCAAGATCTTGCGACTTTTGGCATTGGAGGGATAAAGAAGAAATTGATTTGAGGTCCAAATTTGTGATTCCTAAGCTAATAGAGAAATTAGGTGAGCTTGAGAATTTAGTGGAATCTTCTCAATTCATTGAAAAGCATACATCAACCAATGAAGTTGAGAAATTAGTTGAAGAAGCTTCTGAAGAAGTTGACAAGCCTAGAGAATTCAAATAAGATGATAATTGTGTAGATATGAAATTGGAGAAGTTGAAAGAAGAGATTGAGAAGGTGAAAGAAAGAGAGAAGAAGTGGAGGAGTAACATGGCTAAGGGAAGGTCTAGGGAAAATGTACTCTTATTTGTTGTGTTTTGTTGTTGTGTTGTAGTTATAGCTATAAGCTATTGGTTTGGGATAATCTATTTCAACAAAGGTTCAATCAACCTTAGGACTTTGATGTTCTTAGATGATAGAATTCTTTGTGTTCAAATCAATTTGGTGCAACCTCTTTTGTAATGAACCTTGATTTGGTCTCTTAATCTAATGTAGTTTGTTTGTATGTGTATTCTCTTTTGTTTGTGTATTCTCTTATATAATGAACATTGATTTGGAAAAACTTGATATACACAGAAATAGGCACAAAAGAAGTGCAGTCTTAGCTGCACAATATTGCCAAAAAAAATGGATCAAAGTGCAGTCTTAGCTACTTAATATTGATAGAAATCAGTTTTAAAGTGCAGTCACAATTGCATACATTACTGAAAAAACACTAAAATAATGCAGCCACAGCTGCATAAACTAGTAGACCAAAATAGTGCAGTCACAACTGCATAAATTACTACATCAAAATAGTATAGTCACAGCTTCATAATTGTTTAAACAAAACATAACAAATTAATGCAGTCACAGCTGCAGATCAGTTTCAACAACACATACAATAAGCTAAGTGGCAGTCACTAAATTACACAAACACTGAAAATCATTCTCTTCTTGATCTACTGGACAGCTGATGAGCTTGTTTGGCTCATGTTGTTCATTGAAGCAGCATTGGACCTTGTCTTCATCCTCTTTTGTTCTCTCATTTCTTGAAGTCCTTGTTGGGTAACAGCAGACTTCCCTTTTCATTTCACACCTGATCTTGGTTTATGATGTCCAAGGTTCCCAATCACTATGAAGGAGTTCATAGGCATTCCAGGCTGCAATCACAAAAACACATGAATAAACTTATACTTGTGAAGATAGACTTTGAAATTGAAATGTGTGAATAATCTCTAACTTACATTGTGGATTGTATAACCACTCTGTGTATGAAGCACCTCCATTCCAACCATTCTTGATCTTTTAAAAGTTGTCCCTCTTCCCCACCAGTGACACCAACAGCAGCAACATTAGTACTGGGAGTAGCAGCAACAGTCCCTCTTCCTCTTCCAATAATATTAGCACTAAGAATAGTCCTTCTTCCTCTTCCGCTTCCAACAACATTAGCACCAGGAGTGATAACGAAAATACAACAAACAAGAAGAAACGAAGGAAAAGATATGAGAATTAATAACTAGGAATTGAAATTATGGGCAACAAGGGGCTAAAACCCTCACCTCCCAATTGATTCCAACAACTAGATACTAATTCAACTCAACTAATCAAGGAAACCTAAATGAAATCCACAAGTGGGAGACCTTCGATTAATTAAGTAAAGAAGTTAAACTAACAATCAAGAGAGTCACCCTAATCACTCACTAATTCCTTAAGGGAATTACACTAAGCCTTACACTAGCAACTACAAGTTTAGAGTATCAATCTTCAATATGCAAAAACTAGTCTTCCAAATGAAGAAAAGCTACTACTTATACTAGGGAATAAGAAGACACTAGCTATTACAGTTTTGCCCTTAATGAAGTAAGGGCCTTGTTTGGTTGCCTTCTTTTGGGAATTCTTGAATTCCTCCTTCCACCTCATTTTAATGGACCACCCACACATTGTATGCTTTCCTTTGCATGAACATCGTACGTGTCATCTATACCATCCATGCTTGTGTCAACCATGCTATCCATGCTAGTATCATTCTCCCCTTCTTGAAAATGATTCGTCCTCGAATCCAAACCTTAAAGACACATGAGAAGGACAACAACCAAAACATCCTCAAAGCATGAGGGTTAGTACAAGGGTTAGCAACAATATCACCATGCCAAGGAGGCACAAATTTGAGATATAACCAAATATCCTTTTCTTCCAATAACAGCAACTCATCATACAAGGTGCAAAGGTTTTGGTTATGATAAACATCAAGAGACAAGGCAAACACAAAGGTCTTTGTGGCATCAAGTATCATATCTAACTTTGGAGCCATAAGACACAATTGTTTCATTATCTCACAAGTAGGCCACACCAAAAGTGGTGCAATCACCCATAAGGGTTCATTCGGGTCAAAAAAGTAAAAGACCCACATATCTTTACCTCAATACAAAATAAATCTCACACCACTACGGGTATCATCATAAGCAAAAAGGTAGTAGAGAAAGGTGTTAAGCTCACTATTCTCATCTAGGGCATGCCAAAAGATAAGGACACTGATAGATAAGAAGAGACATTTTAAGCACAAAACAATTCTCTCTATAAGACAACTTTCCAAAGGAAGAAAGTGCACCAACAAAGCCATGCCACTAGAATAGTCGAGGGATTTATTAGGAGTCAAATCACTCCATGCCAAATAATACTCCCAAGAAGTTGGGGTCCCTCCTATCATAGAACCAAACATGCTTCCAAAAGTTCCATTTGAAACTTCAACTTGTCCAACCCTATGAAGGTGACAAGGAGCTTTCAATATCCATGGACTCTCCCAAAAATAAATAAGCAACTTAGCATCCACTCGAGGGTTCTCAATTGCAAATACACACTTTAAGAAAAGAATGTTAACAAGATGGCATTCACAATTTGGAACATAAGAGGACGAGATTAAGCATTTCAAGTACACTTCATTATTATTCCTCAAACAAACTCCCACAAAGAATGGATAAACAAATGGAGTCATGCTTTTAAGAATCCATCCTAACACCTCAACTTGTCTAACCACATAAGTGTGACAAGGAGTAGAATACATAAATCGGGCATCACGAATGCACCATGGATTCTTTCCCAAACAATAACTATGGTTGGCATTCAAAACATGAAACACACATAACTTAAGCATATCCAAAACCAACCATGAATACATTGGAGCTATATCATCACTCTCATGGTAGGGTATGAGGTCATACAATTTCCAAAACCTACCTACCATAGGAAAAGTGTCATCATGACTCCAAGGATTGCTTGGAATAAGAGGGGAAGGGTACATACCTTGAAGAGGGCTTTTGAGTCTGCATTCTTGTGCACTACACTTGGTTTCCCAAAGCTTTCCCTCAAATGCATCATTTTGGACCCATAGACTTGGTCTTTGTGTTTCTTCTTAAGAGTTGACTTTCTAGGTAGCTCTATTATTAGGCCTTCAACCCTTTGTTCATGAGGGACTTTGTTCGGATCCTCCTTTAGAAATATTTGTCCATGAACCTGCAAAAGAGAAGGGATGGTACTAGGCAAAATACTAGCACCATGGTTAGTAGGTAACAGGGGATTGGTATTGGCAAGTCCCAAAATTAAGTGCTCCTTGTGCACCTCTTTTAAGTCACTTCTTGGCTCATCAATCTCATACAACTTTCCTTCTTGAGCCAATTCTTTCTTCTCCTTTTCAAGTTTCTCTCTCTTAAGTACTTTCTGAAGCTCCCTCATTATCTTGTAGTCCTCACTCACTTGATAGGGTGTTAAAGGTACAAGAATGTGCCTTCGTCCTCTAAATACAAATGAGTATTTATTGGACTCCACTTGATATCGAACATCCCTACCGGCTAGCCAAGGTCTACCAAACAACATATGACAAGATTGAATGGGCAAAACATCACATAACACCTCATCTCGATACTTGCCAATGCTAAAATTCACGACCACTTGTTTGGTTACCTCTACTTCATAATTCTCAATGAGACATTGAAGTGTGTATGGCTTGGGGTGTCTTTGTGTAGGAAGCTTCATTCTATCAACCATAGTGCAACTCACCACATTAGTACTACTCCTACCATCAATGACCAAGGAACATACCCAATCCATCATCTTGAACCTTGCATGAAATAGGTTCACACTTTGATCAAGTTCCTCTTTAGAAAGATCCCCCATGATTCTCTTTAGATCACAAGAAGAGTTCAAATCCTTCTCCAATTTCTCATCAACAACATTTGAGGTTGCTTCATCATGCCTAACCTTAGGTTCATCACACAAGATAACATTTGACCTCTTTTGTGGACAATTTCTAGCAATATGTCCTTCACCTTGACACTTATAACATCGAATGATAGAAGGAGAAGAAGATTGAGGTATATCATGATTACCTCCATAGGCTTGGTCTTCCCCTTTTGTGCTGTAGTTAGCTTGAATAGCTTGACTACCATCTTGGAACATTGGAAGACTCGCCATGTTGTCACCCATCCCATGATTTGGAACACCTTGACCACCATATCGATCACTTCGATCTTCACACCTTCCTCCTTCATTCCTATACCTATCTCCACTATCCCATTTTCCTTGACATCTCATGATGCCTTGGTTCATACCAAAGCCTTCGGGTCTTTCCCACCATTCATTCGGGCTAACCTCTTCACACATTTCATCATAAAGAGGGTTTTGATAATAGATATCTTGGTAGGGTACTTGTGGGTAGTGTTGTTGGGTTGGAACATAAGGTACATGCAAGGATGCATGTGATATATTTTGTGGAGGTGCTTGGCTTCTATTTTGATTTTCCACAAAAGGACTTCTTTGTGGTGGATGATATGGTTGTGTATTTGGATGTGGGGTGACTTGCCTATCATAGCTTGGGTTCATTAGGAATGTAGTTTGAGGGTAGGTTTGGTTCCAATTTGGTTGGGGGTAGTATAGGTTGAATTCTTGACCCGAGGTCCTTCTTGTTTCTTCACTTTGACTTGTCATAAGGAACCTCCTTTCATTCATACTATCCGTCCTTTTTACCCTTTTCTCTATACCTCCAAACCTCCCATTTGTTTCAACCACCCTTTCATTCATATTGGTCACCCTCCTTGACACATTGAAATTCGTCCCCATGTTGTTCACCAAGCTCCTTCCTCCATGGTTATAAGGAAAATGATTAGACATTGTACCTACAAAAACTCAACAAACAATATTAGTAGAAAAAAAAGCCTCACATCACTCGTATGTAAACTCTCAACTCATCTTCTATGGCGTCATCTCAAAATTGTTAGTGAACTAGCTCCACTCAATCAACTCAAGGTCACCTATCCTTTGTGGAGGAGTAGATTCTTGTGACTCTTGAAAGAAGGACGACTTGAAAGACTCTAAACGGACTTGAATCAAGAAATTAATCAACGAAACAAAACAAGAAAAGAAGGAGGAAGAAGCACGAAAGAATTTGGACTCAAGAATTAAGTAACAAAAGTAGGAGAAACTACTTGTTGTTGCTTAATTTGGAGAATCAAAGAGATGATTTGATATTTTAAAACTAGTTAACAAGTAATTAAAGATGTTAATTAGATGTTAAATAGTTGAGAAATCGAAGAAAAATGAGTGTAGAAGAAGAAGTTTGAAGTTCCAACACTTAGAAAAATTTTGGAGTCTTAAAAGTTCCAACACTTAGAAAAATTTTGGAGTCCCAAAATTTGAGACCCTAAAAAAAACTAAGTATAGAACCTGCAAATTTTTGCTCTCTGAAACTAGGCAACACGCGCTGACGTGGCTGCTGACGTGGCAGGTCCACGTGGATTTTTTTTTTTTAAATTCCACTTGTGGACCCAACAAACATCTTTGACCACTTTTGACTTGGATTTGTTGGATCAAATGTACCTTTTGGTTTCTTCCTCTTCAAGATGTTCTTGATAAATATCAAAAACACCTAGAACACCAAGAACACACACTAAGTACCAACACCTTCAAATCAACTCGGAATTGGCTCAAACTTTAGTATTAGCTTCCCCTCGACTTAGGGAACAAACCCCAATAGTTTTTAAGCTCCAATTTCTCCTCAATCAAAAGACCCATTCAAAGTTTGTAAAGCTTCAAAAACTCAAACCCTTTAATGGCAACTTCACTTCTACAACTCCAAATCGCACAAAATTTAAAATCTAGACTCAAAAAACACTAGGGAATCAAGATCTAGTGTCAAAATCAACAAATTAAAATGAAAAATTTTCGTTTTTTTTTTTTTGGATTTTTGAAGATATCAAATTCCCTAGAGTTAGATTTGTGGAAACAAACCTAAACCGAGCTCTGATACCAAATGATAACGGAAATACAACAAACAAGAAGAAACAAAGGAAAAGATATGAGAATTAATAACTAGGAATTGAAATTATGGGCAACAAGGGGCTAAAACCCTCACCTCCCAATTGATTCCAACAACTAGATACTAATTCAACTCAACTAATCAAGGAAACCTAAATGAAATCCACAAGTGGGAGACTTTCGATTAATTAAGTAAAGAAGTTAAACTAACAATCAAGAGAGTCACCCTAATCACTCACTAATTCCTTAAGAGAATTACACTAAGCCTTACACTAGCAACTACAAGTTTTAGAGTATCAATCTTCAATATGCAAAAACTAGTCTTCCAAAATGAAGAAAAGCTACTACTTATACTAGGGAATAAGAAGACACTAGCTATTACCGTTTTGCCCTTAATGAAGTAAGGGCCTTGTTTGGTTGCCTTCTTTTGGGAATTCTTGAATTCCTCCTTCCACCTCACTTCAATGGACCACCCACATATTGTATGCTTTCCTTTGCATGAACATCGTACGTGTCATCTATACCATCCATGCTCGTGTCAACCATGCTATCCATGCTAGTATCAAGGAGTAGTCCCTTTTCCTCTTCCCCTTCCAGTAACATCAACCACATTAGGAGCAGAAGCAGCAGCAGCAGCAGCAGAAGCAACAGTAGCAGAAGCAACAGTAGCCTATAATACATAAAAAGAAAAATGTAAGAAATAATAAGAGTAAACTAGTAGTAATTAAGTTACAAGTCAACTTGTACTTGTTTTGTAAACCTTTTGGCCTGTCTCTTCCTCTGCTTGGTTGAGATTGACTTGGTGTTGCAGAAGAACCAACACTTGACCTTGTTGAACTTGTCCCTCTTCCCCTTCCTCTGCCTGTAGTAGTCATAGGACAACCCATCTTATTATAACCATTTGCATGACAAGAGCTACAAGTCATCTCAACACCTCTTTTGGATAACTTTTCAGTTTTGTTTTTATTCTGCTCCTTTCTTCTTGTTTTCGTTGGTCTGCCTGACAATGTTTTTACTTCAGGTGGTATAACAGAAGGGTTGGTTGATTTTGGCCACATTTGCATATTAGTAACAGGCTGAATGAAGTAGCTATAGGTCTTGAGGTAAGTCTCCTTGCTATACCAATGTGCAACATAATTAATAGGCTCCAATTTTCTAAAATGAATTGTTGCTATGGCATGACAACAAGGTATACCTTTTAACATCCAAGACCTACAAGTACAAGTTCTATTGCTCAGATTCACTATGAATGTATTACCCCATTTATCCTTAACCTCAAAATCAAATTCACCATTCCACTCAAGGTTACACCTCATTGATTTTGATGTGTTATCAAGCAACACTTTGAGTGCCATTGGGGAAATATCAGTTACCCAAGTGTCAGAGAACTCTCTCAACTGTCCTATTCTTCTCATCACTTTGACCCTTATTTTCTCAAGCATTGTGATGATAGTCTTGTGTCTTGGCCTCAATATCCGTGAATTGAAGCTTTCAGTCATGTTGTTGTCAATACTATCACAACAGCTATGGTACTTGAAGTAGACCTTGGACCACCTTTCTATATTGTACCATAGTAGATCATCACATATATTTTCTCCTAACTTCTCCATATGATCCAAATTTCTTTTCAACTCTTGCTCATAGGTAGACTTGGCACATCTCCAAAAATAATTTCTTCTTTCAATGCCTCTCCAATCCTTGGACCAGTTAGCTAGAATATGTCTTGCACACATTCTTTGTTCTGCATTTGAAAGTAATTCTGATATTGCATTGTCAAGACCTTTCAACACATTTAAGTTTAAACACATAAGTATAATATAGTTAAAAAACATAAATTATAAAGAATGAATAAAAGAAAAAATTATCTTCTGCATATCAGTAATGGTTGTCAATTCTGTACCATCTCCAAGCTCAAGATCATTCTTCAGAAGTCTAATAAACCATCTCTAAGTGAAATTGTTTTCAACTTCAATCACTGCCCAGGCTAAAGGTAGCATCTGGTTGTTCCCATCCTTACAAACAACCACAAGTAATTGGCATTTAGATACACCTTTCAAGAAGCAGCCATCAAACCCAATACATATCCTACATCCAGCTTTGAATGATTTCTTCAAAGCATCAAAACATATATAGAATGACTGAAATATTTTTCTTCCCCCTTTAAAAGTTTCTTCACTAAGCCTCACCACACATGTGCTACCTGGATTAGTCTTTAAGAGCTCATCTCTATAATCCAAAATCATCTTAAACTCCTCCACATGATCACCCATAATCTGTTGTAATACAATGTTTCTAATTCCCTTTTCACTAAAATTTGAAATTGAAAAACTCTAATACCAGGCTCAGAAATAATTCTGTCCTTGTATCTCACAGACAAATACTTTGAATTCACCAATCTATTTTTGATTGTGGCATTGCACTTGTGCACTGGAATATACTTCTTCACTTGAAAATCTCCAGTACTAGAATCATGACTTCCAAACAAAAGCCATGGACAGCAGCCAAATGTACACTTCACCCTCACCCTTTTTGGTTCATTAACATACTTGTCCAATTCTACATGTTCTTGAACAACATACCTAGTAATAGCTTCTCTAAACTTTTCAATATTTTCAAAATACAGACCAGTCTCCCAAATAATTACTTTACAAGTAGGATCAAATACAACTCTTTTTTGATTGGTTTTTGCTCTTCTTGCTTTTCTTTGTCTTCTTACAGGCTGTTGAACCTCATCTTCCCCATCAATATCATCATCAGTGTCTATCTCAAAGCTAACAGCTTCATCTGAATCAAAGTATGGCTCATCTCCACCTATCTTGCCATCTAGAGTAGGTTTTTTCTTGGATAAGTACTCATTATGACCCAAATTAACTCATTTTTAGCAGCCATTTCTTTTCTTTTTTTGATTTTATCAGCCCTCTTAGCTTCCTCAAAATTCTAACCTCCTCATGAACATCACTACCATATTCATCATCACCTTTTTCTAACAAGTGTGCACAATCAGAATCTCACTAGGTTCAGTTTCACTTTCCCAATCAGATGGAATTAATGGAACATCTGATGCAGTAGCAGCAGAAGTTCCACCACCTAAGTCCTCACCAACACTAGTAGTAGCAGTAGCATCTCCACCACCCAACTCCTCCCCACTAAAAGTAGTAGCAACAAGATCACCACCACCACCTAACTTCTCCCCACTAACAGTAGTAGCAGCATGACCACCTACTAACTCCTCCTCACTAACAGTAGTAGCAGCAGGATCATCACTACCACCCAACTCCTTCCCAATACCAGCAAAAGACCCAGTAAAAGACCCACCCATACTAGGTTCAGGTTATGCAGGTTGTGCAGCCTCTTCAAACCCTAGATCCTCACTACCCCCAAAGTCTTGATTGGACTCTTTATCAAAAGAAGCACCAGATTTCCCACCCACATGGGAAACATATTCAATAGCAGGAGGGACCACAACAAGGTCTTCTACAAGGTGTGACACATACAAGTGAACAATATCTTCATTTTTTAGTTGAGGTACAATACCCAAAATATCCCTATCACATGTAACTTTTACAAGATGTCTAGATTTAGGAGGTCTAATATAAACTTCACAAGAGGAGAAGTTATAACCAATATCCTTAACATAACCAACAAACTCGAAGTAAGAAAACTTATCAATATCTACGTTAAAACAATCAGTAACAATACCTCTAAGGTACTTAATACGAGGTTTTTGTTGTAATGTGCCTCCATGGTGAAACCTCAAGGTAATGAACACAAAATCCATTAACAATCTGAAAAGAATAAACAAAACACGAGCTTCAATGACAATCTAAAATCAAAAATCAAAAAATTCTAAACCCGTCAAAACCCTAAGACCCAAACAAAAAATACTTACCCTTACTGTTCTTCTATAACAACTCCGACGTCGAAAAACAGCTTCAAAGTTTATGAGCTTAAAATCGAAGTCTATGAGCTTCAACTCATCGGAGTAGGTATAATTTGGGGAGAGAAATCAAATGAGGGTAGATTTGATTTAAGGGTATTTGCTTAAGGGTGGGTCGGGTATAAATTAAAACAGGTGGGTTATATATATATATAAATATAAATATAATGGAGATATATATTTCATTAAATGACGTGGACCAATTAAAAACGCGCGTGTTCAACACTACTCAGCCTTGACCTGGGCTGAGGTGCGAAGGGTGGAAAATAATTCACTCGAAAGTTGTTAAGGGGGGTAAATAATTATAAGTTAAGTTTAAGTGCTAAAGTAAGTTGTCGAGCCAAGTTTAGGTTTTTTTTAATGTATTTTCTCTATATTAAACAAATAACCATTATTAATTATATTTTGTAAATATAAATTTAACTACTACTAGTATTTTACTATGTAATTATTTAATAATAAAAATAATATTAAAAGCAAATAATAAATTTATCTTGATTTGTTAAATGTAATAAATAATAAAGAAATTTATTTTTAATATAAGGGTCTAGTAAAATGAAACAGATAAATATGGTAGCCTTTATCACCATATTTATTTTTAATATGTGCTAAAGATTTATTTACATTATTGAAGATTTTGGAGGAAAAAAAATGAACTCCAAAAACTAAAGTTGAACAGATATGGAACAGGCGTAACTCATTTATTTTTTGCCGATAATTATTTTATTTCTAGTTCAGCTAATGATCAAAATCCAATATGTATAGCTGATATTCTAAGAAAATATGAACAAAGTTCTTGCCAAATGATTAATCTAGATAAGTATGTTGTTTTAGTAAAAATGTGAGGGAGAGGAGAAAGTTGATATATTATCGTTGCTTGAACAACGCAAATAAATGGGATGTGTATGTATTTAGGACTAACAATTATTGTGGGACGCTCTAAAAAAAAAGAAGTTAAAATCTATGAAGGAGAGAGTCAAGACGGATAAAAAGATGGAAGGGTAAATTTTTAAATACCGCAGAAAAATAGGTTATCCTTAAGTATGTATGAGCAGTGACCCCTACAAATATGTATTGTCTTCTTTCCAACTCTATGATAATTTGTGTAAGAAAATTACATCCCTTTTTTCAAATATTTGGTGGGGGGCAATCAAAGGATAAAAAGGAAGATATATTTTAATAAATAGAAAAGATTATGTGATTCTAAATCAAGAGGAGGGTTAGGTTTCAAAAATCTAAAAGCTTTTAATATAACTTTATTGACTAAAAAAGTTTGACAAATTTTATTGCAACCCGATTCTTTATTAGCAAGAGTTTTTTAAAGAAAATATTTTTCAACTTAACCTTTCTTAAATCTTGTACGAACATCATATATTGAATTATGAATATGACAGAGCATAGCTGAAAAAGGGATTTCTTGACAAAAAGATTAAGGTGGAGGAGCTATGGGAAAAAAATCAATGCTTGAACTAATCATTAGGTAAAGCATAATAATGATTTTACTCCAAAAAATATTTAATGATTTCACATTTGATTAACGAAGATATGCACACATGAAAATACAAGCATAATTCGACCTTTGAAGCTAAAGACATAGATGTTATATTATAATTATCTATCTCAATATATTTACTATATGTTCTAATAATAAATTAATATGACACCATACAAACAAAAATTATGAAGTTAAATCAGGTTACTGTTTAGCAAGGAATTTGGTTGGTGAGATAAGGGAAAATTCGAAACCTTTATCACTGTTTTCCCAAAAGCTTTTGAGATTCTCTATCAAGTTAAGGATTAAAATAAGGTTAAATATTTTTTTTAAAGAAAATGTGTAATTAACTCTTTACCCGTTGATAGTAATCTAGCAAAAAGACTAAAGAACATAAATAACATATTTATAGTTTGTGGTCTTGGACATAAAGATATAAAACACAGGTTATTCAAGTCCCAAATTGTATGGAGGTAATGTCGAGTAAATTGGTCTGGTATAAAAAATATTGCTGATTTTTGTATCTAGTGGTATAACTTGTTCTTAAATACCAAGCCTTTTCTTGAACTTGTATAGTTGTTAAATTTGAACGTTAATATTATGTGAAAAATTTAGAAAGGTAGAAGTACTTGGTTATTTAATAAAGAATCATTAGAACCAAGAGATATTGTTTTAAATCTCTCTTTGAGTGTGAATGATTGAGTATTGAATGATTAAAGATTATATTTGTGTTCCTCAAATGAAAATCATTTCGTACTTAAATTAATAAATTTACAAGAAGGTATTTTATTGTTTATAGACGCGGGATTACATACTGATAATTAGAGAGCAAATTTTAATTTTGTAATTTTGAATAGATTTGAGAAATTGCTTTCATGCCCATGAATTTCCCATCCAATATGTTGGAAAAACTATGACTGTTGCAGCAATTACTATTGGAAAGGCTTTTGAATGTGCTTTAGTAATAGATGGGAGAATGTAAAAAGAAAAGGAAAAGAAGAAGAAGAAGATGGAAAATGTGAAGATTTAACCTGATGCTAAAAATGTTATTAATAGGATCTAGAAATGAGTGGCTATTTTATGAAAGATATAAGTGATGGTGTGTGAAGACATTTTGATAGTTGTTTGATCATGTCGATTTTAATATATTTCTAGATGTTTGAATAAAATAACTCATAATTAAATGTTAGATTTTCTACTTTTCCGCCAAAAAGATCTCTTAAGAGAAGTTTTTCCCAAATTTTATTGTACATGATGGTAAAGGTACATTTGAACTGTTTAGTTCCTTAATACAGTAATATAAAGTGTTTAGTTTCAATGAGAAAAAGAAGAAAAGAATAGAATACCACTTACCAGTAGTAGAAAAAGAAAAAGAAAAAAAGAAGAAAATGTAAATAGTGTGCACAAGACAAGTAGCAGTAGCGGACAACGTTTGGCATCATACTTTACAACCCACAGAAACACTGTTGGCCTCAACTCAACAGCTGCTCTGCTGCTTGAAAAACACTTTACTAGTAGTACATAGTATTAATTCGGGATTAGTTGTCTTCTTGTTTTATTTATTAAGTAGTATTTCCAGCAATGTCTTTTTATTTATTTGGGGCAATGTGTATTTCTTGAGGCGCAGAGGACTAAATTATCTGTCGGCGCCAGGTCGCTTTCTGTCGGTATCCAACAATGGTGATGATTATAACGCCCAGGAGAATAAGCCCTTCTCTATTAAACTATTAACATCTTATTCATTCTACACAAGCAAGCAGGCTGAGGCGATTTCCGTTTCGTCTTTCTTAATGTGGCTGAATTTGTTGTTTTTCAATCCATTCATCTTCCAACTCAGGTTATTGTTTTTCACTTCTCTTATCTATGTGCTGTGCCCTAACTATTTACTGGGTTTATTTATCACTCTCGTCTACCTTCAATCTTTGTTGCTTTAGGTTTCATCAGAAACACACAAGGCCATTAACTGTGAGTTGTTACCTACAAACAATTACAATGTTAATATTTATTCCTTCCTCTCCTATTTCAGCTTCAATGTGTCAACATACATATCCCAAAAGTAGTCGCTGAGGTGGTCGCCAAATGTCAAGGACTCTTGCAGCAATTGTAGGAGGTGCTGCAGGAGCCGTGGCATTGGTGGGGATACTGCTTCTCATTTTATGGCTCTGTATTTTTCGTAAAAGGAGCATTTCAAGAACTTCCGAGACAGGATCTTCTGATCCATCTGTTCAAGGTGATATCTCATTTCTTATTTGAGTCAAACATTTCATATTTATTCTCCCAATTCCTCAACTATCTCGATGACTTGCAGTTGGAAAAAATGCTGGGGTTGAATTGACCTTGCGAGATGCCAGGCGCTTCCAGATAGAAGAATTGTCTTCATCGACAAAAGGTTTTAGTGATAAGAGTCTGATTGGCCAAGGCAAATTTGGGGAGGTGTATAAGGGATTGCTTCTTGATGGTATGCTTGTAGCAATAAAAAGGCGATCTGCTGTCCCTAGTCAGGAATTTGTTGATGAGGTAATAGTAACTATGTACATCTTATGGAAAAGTACTGCACATATTGTTTTGAGTTTTTAAAAAAAAATCATACTGGTACCTTTGAGCCCATTCAAATTTTCATTCATCTTCGTAAGAAGTGACTACAGTAATCCTTTAACTAGAGCCTGAGTGACCAAAATGGTTTTAAAGTTATCTGCTATAATCGACCGACAAAAGGCACTAATGCATCAGTTTACCTCCCAAAGAGCTTGGCGTTTTCATGCCTTTATCACTTGTCTGGTTGAATGACAACGTTTTCGGAGGCTTACTTACCTCACTCATAGCACAGCCTCTTTTTGCTCTTATTAGATTCATATTAGGTGCAGAAATTCCGGAATTTAAGGGCATCCAATTTCACTAGGCAAAAGCTCAAACTTCATCTTAGCAAAGTGAAATTGATGGTGAGACAAAATTTTACTTCAACTAGAATTCATTTTTTTTTTGGATAAGGTAATAGTTTTATTAGAAAGTTTGGGCATGAAAAACCCGAATATAAGAAATATACCAAAACAAATAGAAAACCTACAAAAAGATATGGTTTTCTACAAGCGACACCCAATCTTCTATACACACTTCAACTAGACTTCATAAAAGTGGAGAGGGGGGTTGGGGGAGAGGGGGGGTGCAAGCAAGCGTCTTTGAATATTGGAAAGCTCCAACATATTCTCTTGATATTCCTTAGGCCCCTTCAATCTCAAAGTGGGGAAGCTAACTTGAGATTGCTTATTTTGTAAAGATAGAGAATTTACTTTGAGATCTCACTGGAGTGATGCACAATCACTAAAAAGAAAGCGATGTTGGAATTATTTCCTCCAGAAAGTCTATGAATTGGAATCATCTAACACAAGTCTATGAAGCCTCTACGAATGAACTGAAAACTGGACAACTAACAATACTGTCGGGACAGGGCCCCGACCTACCCAAACTGTCTATACAAATACTCCCTCCATCCCAATTTATGTGGCACCATTTGACTTGGCACAAAGTTTAAGAAAGAAAAGAAGACTTTTGAAATTTGTGGTCTTAAATGCTCCCTGATCATCTATTTGGCTATAAATCATTTCATCAAGGGAAAAAAGAGAAATTTAAAGTTAAATTGTTTCCACTTATGGAAAGGTGGCATTCTTTTTGTGACGAACTAAAAAGGAAAGTGGGCCACATAAATTGGGACAAAGGGAGTACATATATAATTAAAAAGGAACTCTAGACTTGACTTAGCCCCATATAGGATGGAGCTCAACAATCAACGGCTGACAGATGAACATATGTCTAACGATGTAGCCTGCTGTTCTGAACGTCTGAACCTACAGTGTGAATGCAGCGCCCCCCGACATAATAAAAAGTGACATGAGTACAATGGAATTGTACTTGTATGTAAGACATAAACAACCCAATACAAAAATAAGGACATCTGAAAGAGACTGACTGACCACCACTCTATAATGCATCATGAGAAGTCATAAATTTCATTCTGAAATACCTGAAAGTTGTAACTTTGAACATACAAGTAACTTGTAAGTAAAATACATACCTTGATCTTTGAACATAGATATACTTTTCTGGGAGATCTCGTTCGCTAGCACATGTAGCATATGAATACATAATAACTCATCATGTGTACCTCATGACGTCCGATAAATGCTCTACCGGCTGAGCCACCTTACCATGATGCTGCACGGGTCCAACGTATGCATGTATATAACATGATCACATACATCCCAATCAAGTGGAAGTCTGTCTATCCGTCGGAATGACTGTCATCACACCTACATGTGCGGATATACCCAGTTTCCAAGAATGCTCGCAAAACAAATACCGTATATAATTTGGCTCCTGTGACCCTTTGTATAAAATCTGTAGCTTAACAACTTATAATGTATGTGGCTCAATGGCCTAAAACATTTGTGGCTTAATAACCTATAACATCAAGTGAAATCTCTTGACTCAATAGTTTAAAGGATATCTTTAACATCATTTAGAAATCATAGCCTAAGTACGGTAACTTAAATATTAAATGAACCTTTTAAAGAACACATGAACCTAATCAATGCATAGACGTATGGATATCATGAAAGATCTTATCTGACGATGTTAAACTTGAAACCTTTAATATATACATGTGTCATGGAAGACATATGCGTATGAGCAACTAACATGAAGACTCGAGACAGTTTTAATCATATAACACAAAGGCAACTAGTGTGTCGTACTTAAAGAACTATTAGAAGCTTCATGTGACGTTTTGAAACTTGAAACATGTAAAGCACATTTACTATATGGAGAGCATATGGCTTTACAAGTAGCTATGCACGAATACTCAAGGCATATGGATCGTATACTCTTGAAGACAATCGAGAGTTTTATACTTAGAGCTTTATTTATGAGTCTTTGTAGTTGTTCTTGCAAATGATTCATTTAACATATAAGCTAACAGATGTCTCAAATGGAGGAGTTACTAGCCATTTTAGGTAACATGGCAGCTCATAAAATGAAAGAAACACATCGTACAAAAAACTCGTTAAGAATTCCCGAATTGGAAAGTTTAGCCTTACATACCTTGACTCTAATCCTTTAGCATGTTATAATGATCAAATGTTCCTTTGATGCTTCAATCTACAATAAAAGCCAGCAAAAGGACTACAATAAACAACTATACAACATAACCAGGCCATTTCGACAATTCGACAAACATAAGACGAGCGCCGAGCTCGCGAGACTTTCAAATCAACCGCGTTCTTCGTACTCAATATTTCGTATCACTAGTCAAGCAATATACTCGCCTTCTACAAGTCTAACCCATTAAACAACAGCTAAAACAACCCTCTACATACTCCCTCCTCGCCAAATACATCAATCACAAAGGGCAAAACTTGGACTCACGGCTTCCTATTACTGTCCCGTGAGTCCCGCCCGTAAACTATACTTAAAACATCTTTAGAATCAAATTTTGGAGATAGAAGAGGAGTCATACCTTTATGAAGAAGAAAACTAATCTCTGCACTTTGTATTCTTCAAGAACAACACCTTTGCCTTCAAGAAAACACTTGGCTAAGTATATTTTTATGATCTATGATGAGGAATAGATTTGATTCTTGAAGGAATCAACTTACCTTAAGCTAGGGCGAGATGGAGATGAAGAACCCTTGATTTCCAGCCCCAAAAACATTCTGAAACTATGGTCAAATGAACCCTCAAGTCGTAATTTATAAATCACCAATTTTCTGTCTGACATACCACAAGGTGCCACCTGTCCATATCAACAAATTTTGGCTCTACGTAGTCCGTAGTAAAACGCGCATTATTTTTTACTCTAAAGTCGGATTGATGAGCGGTTTGTTTTGCTGGAAACTAGACTCAAGGACTTCTAATTTGATAGCTCGTACACCACATAACTCGTCTTAACTTGGGAGATATACTCGTTCAAAGTTGACCCTTTTGCGGCATGTAAAGAAAAATTCATTAGTACTGTCGCTTTCGACTTAACTTAGACGTTAAAGCTTTTATCAATCCGTAACCTTACAACCACATACTAATTACTAAAAAAATACTTAACCTTAACATATGTAGTCATTCTTGGCCTTATCCTTCCGAGTTCGGACAAATTCGTCGACGTTCGACTAGTCGTACTTTAACTTAAAGGCACGTGGTATAACCGTCGATGTCACACTTTAAAAACTTGAATAATTTTGGAACTTACGTCTTAATTCAATGCAATAGTACATTGGATACTTGGTATATTTATTCATTGTCGACCTTATTCACCCGATCTTGGATAATTTCGTCAACATCTAATCAGTCGTACTTCAGTTTATGCGTACGGGGTATAACACTAGAGGAGGGCGTTAGTTGTGTGGTAAGTATCAATGCCGGTCGCCGGAGAGATAATGTTGTGTTAACGATCTTAGAGAAAGGAGCAAAGCCTGAACAATGCCATAGAGGAGGAATGCAGGAATGGTTACAGAGAGATGAGTTGCGGCACCAATTGCTAGAGAGAGGAGCGGTGCCGGACACCAAGAGGAAGAAGAAAATAGGGGCAACACACATTGGCATGCGCTGCTCATCGGTTATGAAAGCTAGTTTGAGTCTCTACCGAGATCTTAAAGGTTTTGATACTGTGTAGAAAACCTTTTTATTGACTTAATTAAGTAACTATTTACAAAAGATGCTCCTTATTTTTTTTTCTTGATAACCGTGGTGTCCGGGCTAGCTTGCGCGCACTCGACTAATTCCACGGGATACCTGCTGCCTCCCACCAGCAACCGCTACCAGGTAACTCTGTCCACCAAGGCTAGAACAGATGGGAAGAACCACCTAGGTTTTTGTCTCAGAATTGAACCTGAGACCTCATGGTGCTCAACCCACGTCATTGACCACTAGGACACACCTTTGGTTGCCAAAAAAGATGCTCCTTATTAGGAGTCACATGCTACGCACAATATTACCGATATTCAATTTCAATGCTAATCAAGTAATTAGATATTTTATAATTAAATACAGAAAATCCTAGGATATCTTACCGAATATTTTGTATGATTTCCTTAGGTACAACGAATATAAAAATATATGGATCTTTACACATTCTCTAGATATTCTAAGAGGCAGTTACCAACTATCCACATCTACTTCTCTCTCTAATTTCTCACAGTTTTCTAAGTTCAAACTGCGTCAAAGATCACATTCTGGTAACAAATTACACCTCGGATTCTAATTGGATCTGTAAGAGATCAAGCTGCAAATCTGGCCTCTTGACGGTAAAATCATTGAGACTTTGCTGAGTACCTTGTGTCAATATCAACAACATACCCAGTGTAGTCCCACACAGTGGGGTGGGGTCTCTTGGGGGTTGGGGGTGGGGGTTAGAGTATATGCATACCTTACCCCTACCTCAGATGTGTTAATATCATCAAGAAAAAATATTTATTACTTTTCTCCCAATCATGCTATTATTTCATTGCCTTATCTCCTTCCTAAACTGTCACCAACCACCGATAAACCCTTTTTAAGTTGTCAATGAGACCTTCCAATTTTAGGATTACCTTTTGCGCCACTTAGCCCAAATCCTTTGCCTGAACAGTGTCCTCAAAAGTTCAAATCCAAACACAAGATAAGCAAGCAACTTTTCTGTTATATTTGAAGCATCTTTTAGCTGGTTCCCTTGGACCACTCTTCTGTAATATGATCAACATAATGTGAATAAGGCATGGCGAATCCAAGCTGTGACTGAGATGGGCTGACGAGTTTGGGTCTTTGTTCCATTGTGTTTTACACAGAAGTTAACTTTTAGTGCCTTCGGCTTTAACTCGACCATCTCGGTGAACCTGGATATTAGGAGGATGAAACGAAACTTATAGGCATTTTGAGAGGACAAACTTTTGTAACGTCTTTGCTTATCTCCTTTTTGTGATTGTGTCAATAATGGGAGAAGGGACCTAGGGTTATCTGGGTCACAAATTGATAAAATTGCATTGCACAACTGGCAATTGGAAAAGGAAAAGAAGAAGTGAGTTATGTAGTCACATACTGAGAAAATAGCTGTGTGGAATAAAGCGTGTACTCTATGGTATTTGATCCCATTCTTGCTAACCGTGGGGAGTCCTAAGTACTTGCTGGACAAATTAAGTTATTATGAGTTATGACAATGCATTCTTTTATGGAATAAAAAGTTCTCTTTAGCCATTCCCCGTGAAATGGGGGAGACTCGATTACTGTAAAGAATTTTTTTCGAGCTCAGGTACAAACAACTCAGTCATGTGCTCAATTGAATATGCAACCATTGATAATGTCAGAGGCACACTTTCATTCCTGGGTTTTCATGGTATTTGATATTATTTCTAAATATTGAACTTTTGTTTTACAATTCAGTTAAAATTGAAATTTATTTCAAGTTTTCAACTGATACAAATGGAAAAATTGAGTTCTTTAAACTTTTTGAGAACCTACGCGATTCAAATTACGGTAGCCGATTTAGTTCTCTTTGTAGAGAATCATCTTTTTGTCTACAATCTTTACTTTTGATTCCTTCTTTTGTACAGGCCTGTGTCTACCCACATCAATTGAATTTTACTTTATCAAAAAGTTAAAGAGAAACAAAAAGGAAGAAATTGATAGAATACCCCTAGAAACAGATCCCCATTACTCGGATATCTTTCCTCTTGGTCATGAATAGGGGTCTACAAGTGCAAGCAAGATGAAACCATGGGCCAATACCCCTGGTATGTAATTGATTCCTGTTATCACGTGTGAAAGAGTCCCACATCGGCCATTCAAGGGATGAGTGGTCTCTTTAATATGGCTTTGACAATCCTCACCTCTTGAGCTAGAGTTTGGGGTTGAGTTAGCCCTAAGGTCCATTTCTTTAACAACATGTTTGTCATCATCTTTTGGGTTGTTGCTGAGGCCCTAATTCTTTTCCCTACCAATATCATATATCCAATATACTTGGAAGATCTACAGATGGTAAGTATTAAGCTGGTATGCTGATAAATCAACGACTATACACGTAAGTAGCAAAATATAAATGCCTCTCATCAGTAGTAGGTGTATCAGAAATGAGTTATGATTGTTTGTATGACTATGTGTTCATTGTTTATGGTTTGATATATTCAGACTGTATCTCCTATCAGGTTCGCTATCTCTCATCTATTCAGCATCGGAACTTAGTCACCCTCTTAGGATATTGCCAGGAAAATGATCAGCAGATTCTTGTCTATGAGTACATACCTAATGGAAGTGTATCCATTCACTTATATGGTAATCATCTTTTAACTAAAACTTCTGTTTCATCCCTTTCTATTTTATACATCTTCTTTACCAATATTTTGTCCCAGACAAATTTTGACTGTTCGGGGAGTTGCCTTATCTTCTCTAACAGTTTGATTTCAGTACATTGTAATGAAGACCTAAATATTCCAACTTCTCAGCTCCCCCCCCCCCCCCCCCAAACACACACCAAAAAAGCAAAAAATAAAATAAAATTAGTCCCTCTTTTTTATTCCAAACTATCTTGCTTTTTACTCGGTTTCAACTTCAAGCCAATTAGAAAATGTTGTGAACTTTTTGTAAGGTGCAATATCTTTTTCTGTTTGATTTTCATTTCGTGGGTTTTTCTTCTAGGCGGCGGTCATGTTACTCAAGAGAAGCTAGAGTTCAAGCATAGGCTTTCTATAGCTCTAGGGGCAGCTAAAGGTGATCCTCTGCATAATCAGTGAGCATTTGGGCTCCCCCGGTATTGGTTTATCTTTTGTTTAGAAAAAGAATTATGCCTGTCCTAGTAGTGGTCTGGCAAAGATAAGCTTTCACAATACTTAAGGGCCCTGCATCCGCTTCTTTGAGTTGAATACTTTTACAGTATTGTTTCTTTTGCTTCATTCTTGTTCAATGTTATATATGCAGGTCTTGCTCATCTTCACTCGCTAAGTCCCCGCTTAATTCATAAAGACTTTAAGACAGCAAATGTTCTTGTGGATGAAAATTTCATAGCTAAAGTTGCAGATGCAGGATTACGCAATTTTCTTGGAAGATTTGAGGTTGCAGGCCCATCTTCTCAAGTGGCTGCTGATGAAATATTTCTTGCTCCAGAGTAGTCTTCTTGCTTCTTTATTGCATATTTTTTGGAATATCTTTTCTTTCATTCTGTTCTCCCCAGTGGCTCAGCAGGGATATGACTGATGTGAAGATCCAATGAGTTTTTCTTATTATTCTGTAGGGTCAGAGAGTTCCGACGATTTTCTGAGAAAAGTGATGCCTACAGTTTTGGTATATTTCTCCTGGAGCTAGTTAGCGGCCGTGAAGCAATGGATTTGCTATCTTCAGATCTGAATGTAAACATAGTTGAATGGGTATACCCTTCTCAGACCAAGCTGATGCATTTAAAGACTGTTTTTTTCTCAAATGTATTGACAAGGATATTGGGGGCCCGACAGACAATCAAAGAATTCAGCTAGTTATGCAGTTGCTAATAGAGTATATTTTCTCATTTCAGGTGGAGAATTATCAAGACTCTGGAAACATATCTGCCATCATTGATCAAAGATTGGGTAATAGCTTCACCACAGAAGGCATGGAAGAGTTCATGCAATTGACTGTCCGGTGTGTTGACCCTTCGAGTGAAAGGCGGCCTACCATGAGTTATGTGGTGATGGAACTGGACCGGATACTGGAGAAAGAAATGAGCTTGACAACAATCATGGGAGAAGGAACTCCAGTTGTGACTCTTGGAAGTCAACTTTTTCGGGCTTCAAAATGAGATGAAGTGGGAATTAAGCTTCTTGGTTGTGGGATTTGTCAGATTATTTACAGAAACACCAGATTGGAAAGAGAGATGCATCCAGCTGTTTGTTAACTGTAAAAAAAAATTGGCAGCTGTTTTTTTTTTTCTTCCTTTTATTCTCATAAATGTACTCGAAACCTTGTGATAAACAATTATTTGTTGATAATAGATGAAGATTTTCTGGCGTGAATTTTTTAATCTTTTTGTTTAATAGATTACTATTTCACAAGGATTAAGGTGATAACTTGAATGCAAGTTATGAGCAAGGAGTATATCAAAGTTGAATAGTTTACATAGTAGGGCTATAAATATTTTTTTATAAAAAAAGGCATCTTGAGGAAGGTGAAATAGTTGAGGAAGAAGCTTTTCTCATAGTTTCGGTTTCGAGAAGGCAAGTCTTCTCTTTTGATGGTATTAAATGTCTAGTTGATATCTCAATGATACGGGCAGGAATACTTGTCATTTAACACAAATCAATATCAATGTTGTTAATTTTCCCTGCTTCTTGGAGAATCATGATGACGATGGAAACAGAATTTGTTCTTATTAAAGTTGGATTATTTTAGGATCACCTTCCGCATTCGCTTCACTCTTTCAACAGTGAATATGACATTGAAAGCCCAAGAAACTGTAGCAGCATCCAAGATTTTTGTAATGAATAAAATACGCATGCAAACACCCCATGTGTGGTATTCAAATTTTTCCTTACAAGTCAAAAAAGAGGAGAAAAAAAGATCAAGAAGAAACGGCGCCCTGTTTCGCTTTGAGGACAAGCTCTTCCGTAGTAGTCCCAATTATCTCATTTGCACGCTTGAGACCAACACAATAATACCGTCCAATTGTATCCTGAATATATTAGAGGCAAGAGATACATATAAATATTCACTTTAGGATAACTTAAGGTAGCAATAGTAAGCCATCTTCTGGCAATTATTTTCTAGTGTTTGGTTGCTGAGTAAAAAAATATTTTCCGGAGGAAAGCATTTATCAAAGATTGATAGTAATGTTAGCATACTGGATAGTGTTTTCGCTGACTTTTTAGCATTAAAATTAAATATAATTTCTAAATTTTGGTAAGCACAATGATGTTAAGTTGTAAGTTGAGAGAGTTGTGAAAGAAAATACTTCTATCCATAAGTGAGGGAAGTCATTTACCCCTGTTTGTTGATAACTGTTTTCCCCTGAAAATCATTTTCTGGTAACCATTATCAGAAAAGCCTCTCTACATTAAGGTTTGTGTACACACTACCCTCCCAAACCCCACTTGTGGGATTACAGTGGATATGTTGTTATTGTAATATCAGAAAAGGACTTATTTTCCTAAAATATATTTAATGTTCCTGCTTCCAATAAATCCATATTGTTAGAAGCTCGCTCAACATTATGAAGACAGGTGAATCCGAAGTAGGGCGCTTTGCCTCAAGCACCAATGGGCTGTCTTCAAGACGATAACATTAGACACTAGGTGAGCACAACCAAACAGATGCTGGGGGGAGCCCCCCGTTTCATCTTGTAAAGTGATATATTAATTGTAAGCAAAACATTATGACCATTTTTTTTTTTGGTGATTAGGAATACAAAATTAGAAATTTATTACAAATTAGTCTCGAAAAACATAAATAACACCTTTATATCTATAAGGAATTTATAATGTTTTTTAAACTTTAATATAATTTTAACTTCATACATTTTGCCTGATGGTAGCACCTTTCTTCGCTAAAGCAACTTTTATTTGCACTCAACGCTCAAAGCCCCAAAATAGACCTTAATGTTTTTCTACATAAAACCTCTTCATCCTAAAAATCTTAATGTCTTGGATGCATCAGGCAGGCATACTCCAGTTCCATCAGTTGGATATCCACTTTCATATTGGAAAAGACTTTTCAGGGGTTTTCCAGGTATACCAATAGAGAATGCTCATATGTTATTAAACTAACTGAATCATTTCAACCCGCTCATTGGAAAAGGAAGGCTATTAGAGTCTCTTCTTCTATCTACCTGTGGAAAATGGCATCTTGGTTTAATGCTTCTAATGACCAAGAGGAGTTTCTCTTTACAAGTTTTCAGACTTCTAGTAAATTAGTGGTTTAAAATTGGAGAGCAACTCACTGATTCCTGCAGATATCCTTCGTCTTTTCCTTAAAGAGGGTCTGCCAACTAGCTCAATCTTGCCCATTCAAAAGGATGATGTTTAAAACATTGACCAGTTATTAAAACTTAAAAGCACTTAACTTTCTCTAAGAAGATATACATGGTGTGTGGTAAGGATCATCTAGTCAGCAAAGAAATGAGCAAGCAACGGGAAACAAATGGCTTGGCCGAGTTTGGTATCGTCCAAACACAGAGATCCATACACTATTTTCAAGTGGTTTATTTATTTTTTTGACAAAATTTTCAAGTGGTTTAGTCCTGCCGCTTACTTGTGTGCACATATATATACAATGAGTGGGAGATTTCTATATGTGATTCCCACAGAAGTGTCTGTAGCTAAAGATCTGGCAGCAAGACAAGTTTTCAAGAAAAGAAATTTACTAGGCCAAGGAAAAGAGAGAAAGCAAAAGGCTAAATACAGAAGACCAATCTTACCCGAGCAACAATGCCTAATTTATCTAGTTTCTGAACAGCATCATCTACATCAAAATTACAGCTTACACCGAACTCTTCTTTTAGTAACTCCTCGCAGCGCAGATCAAGATCCTATACCATCACTCAGAATAATGGAAGATTATGTTAGTAGCGCAATAATGGATGGACCCCATGGAAGGATGCATCAAGGAAAAGTACAAGATAATATTCATATGTATGCCAAACATGCAGAGAGAGATATAAGTGTTTGTATACCTCCAAAGTAGCTTTACCCTGTTCCATCAAAATGAAAAATGATATAATAACTTCCTTTACCTGCAAATTTGACATGGACACCGTAAGCACCAGCTGTAACTTGTTCAACTAATCTAGAACATTGTATCAGAATCAGTAGCTACATTCAGTACTAAATGCAGCTCAAGTTACCAACCAATAATATTCATTAAAAGTGGGAACCTTGAGAATATATTTAAACATTTCTGAGTTTCCTATAACAGCACATCAATGTAACATATATCTTCCTTTCATTTCTTTGAGTTCATAATTGTATCTTTAGTCTATCGTATATAATCAAGATGACCATCATATGCTTTTTTCTTTTCTTTGTACCAGTATAAATTAGTATTGAAGTATATAAATATTATTAATTATGTTAGACTGCACACATAGATATCACTAAGAAATGAAAAAGAAAAGCTTATTTTCAGTTCTATTATCATTTGTCCCCTGGGGAAGGAGGTAGGGTAATAACATTACTGAAAATTCAAATGATTGAATGGAAAAACATTTGAAGGGAAAAAAGAAGACAGGAGCTACACACTTCTTGCTGAATCACATCATCACACAAATGTAGAAGAGTACCCCTTCCACTATCTAGCTGTTTATCATACATTGACTGTGTAATCAAGTTTTGATATGTAGCCATATTTTGTTGAAACCTGCAGGCAAGTTAAGGAAATCAGTTCCACTGAAATACCAGATTGAAGATGTTCGTAGTAATTAGTTACATTCTTCGCAATCATCTGATGCATTCAACATATAAAACCAGTGTCTCAGCATGACAAGATGCACAACTTAGGGCACTCCATTCAAAAACAGAATGAACATTACAAAGGTGGCTTGACTACACAATTAAGTTCATGATGTTGAACAGTTGAAGTCCCTTTGATGAACAAAAGACAAGTGAAGGAAGATGTGAAGTGTAGAATACAGTCAGCAGCTAAGAATAAAACGATAAACAAGCACTGGTGCAGATAACACTTTGTTTATTTATAAATATTGATACAGATAGTACTGAAATCAACAGAACACTTAACGTGAAGTATGTCTTTGCACAATAGCCTATCACTGTGGAGAGGATAGCAAACATGACCCATATATCAGCTTTAGGCAATTCAAGTGAACTCACAACAGCAACCTGAAAGAATTAAAGAATACCCGAGTTCAAAACAAAATCTAGAGGGACAACAAAAGTCTAGCAATCAAATCCCAAGGGTTTAAAATAACTAACCAGACCAACTATAGCAGACACAAGGAATTTGACCCAATCCATTGGAGTTAAACTGGGGTTCTTTTTCTCTGGCTAAAAAAGAAAGAGAAAGATATTATCAAGATGTAACAGTTTATAAGAAGCTCAACCCCACAGAGAAAAAGTACACATACTACAGAGTTAGGAGGCCGAAAGAATACAATTAGAAAAAAAAAATCATACAAGGACAATTTCCAGGTCAGCCATTGGAATGTGTCTGAAATGCTTCACATAAATTCCTCGGTCCGATTTTGCTGAGGTACCAGCTCTTCTGCATAATTACAACTTGAATCCATTATTCAAACAGCACAGCAGTGTACAACAAGTGAAAAATAAAGGAACAGGGGATGAAAGAACTTGTTTCAACAACTTAGCGATCTGATAAACACAAGCATTTTTTGTGCAGAAAATGTGCTTCAACTACTGAACTTTATATTTAAAAATATTTCCCCAAAGAAAGAGAACTTGTACCTGTAGACAACAATTATCCTGTCAAAAGTAGGCTCTTGAATTGTTATCTTGCTCAGCAGACTACGTAAACTGGATTCAGACAATAAAAAAAGTAAAAGTTGGTAATAACAACAGGAACACAAAGGAGGAAGCAAACATTGTTAGTGCTAGTGGTATAAATTCATAATTATTAATGCCACTCGATCGGCTAACAGTGATGAATCCAACAACTGGTCATCCGCTTCAAGCAGTTCAGTCAAGTCATTCGGGAATATTAAACAACAAACTTTCTTGCTCTAAGAAGTAAACACATTACAAGCCATGCACAGAATTGATTAATCCGATTTTCCAATTACACTCAGGCTTATCAACACTGAAATTAAAGGTAAATGAACAGAAACGACGAAGGAAATACACGAAAGCATCCAATATATACTTTGTCAGGGATTTGCTCAAAAATTGTTGCTACAACAACTAGGCATGCATCAACAAACTGGAGGGAGAGTTTTGATTAGAGAAGTTATTTGCCGATGGCTTCTTCAAGTATTTTGCTGGTAATGAGATTACAAAGATGGGAATTTGATTAAGATTCCTGGCATCTATAATGAAGATGATAGATCTCTATATTTCGTAAGCAATAAAGAACAGAGGGGAACACTTGGTCAGTATCAAGGTGCATAAGACACTTCTTATGGCAGGGTAATAGAGAGAATACGATCTTTAACTTGGTTAAATGGGAGTGCAGTGTCTACAGACAAGATGGCAGGAGGGTTTGGGCATAGAGACAAAGGTTCAAGTACAAGTGGCTTTGGAGGTTCAACAAGGAGGTGGGAGCATTGTGGAGAGACGTTATTGTATTTGTGACAAAATATGAATTTCTCAATCCATGGATTACCACACAATCGCATCTCTCCAACACATGTGGAAGCATCTGAGAATTCAATGGGACACTTTTCAGACATGTACTTCATTAGAAATTGGGAATGGTACGAAAGTAAGATTCTGGACAGATAATTGGTTGGGCTCTGCGCCTTTAAAGGATCAATACCCTCTCCTACCTACAGCGGCACAGAATCCTGAAGCATCAATATCAGAATATTGGTCCAACTCTGGCTGGGATATTACATTCAGACATACTTTTTTTTTTATAACCGTGGTGTCCGGGCCAGCTTTCGCACACCTCGACTAATTCCATGGGATACCTGCCACCAAGGCTAGAACAAATGGAAATAAATGATTCAGACATAATATAAATGATTAAGAAGTGGACAGCCTCAGTTCTTTGTTGTCTCAGCTACAGAGTTTACCTCCCCTTCCGTTCAGGGATGACTTTTTACATGGAAAATGTGATGCTAAGGGGTGTTACTTTGTTATCATGCTACACGCAGTTAATTCCTTCCCCAGTTGAAAATTGGCCTTGGGAGTACATTTGGAAAAACAAAGCTCCTATGAAAGTGGAATGTTTTGCGTGGTTGCTGGCGAAAGGAGCTTGTCTCAAACATGAAAATCTTCAGACTAGGGAAATTAATTTATGTGACAGATGTTTGCTTTCTGTTGTGGATGCGTCGAAGCCAATTAAATTATATTTTTAGTAGCTTTCTTTATTATTCCATAATAAGATTTATGTTTCATAGTTTCGTAAGGATTAGGGTTAGCTATAGTTATTAGTTTAGAATAGGATTTGTGTTTCCTACTTTCATAAGGATTAGACTTCCTATTGTTGTAATAAGACTCCTATTTAAAGGGGTTTCTGAGGAATAAATCAGTAAGTCGTATTTCAACAAAAAACAAGAGATCGGAGTTCTCTCTTCCATTGAACTCCATGGTTTCAGCCTCCCTTTAACAAACTGAAGTTACAAAATAGGTCGATCTAGAAATTCGAACAAAGGCAAGGAAAGTCGAAGTCAATTGATGTAGACTTTTCTGTTCATCGACCTGTGACTCGATCCTTCTCTAAAAATCCTAACAATTTGGTACCAGAGCCTAACACGATGGGCGATGAGATCAATTCTAGATTCCTGGAAGAACGTGCAATTACAGAAACACTAATGGACTCAAAACTTGCAGCGATGGAACAACGCCTCAGCGAAAAAATTGTCCAAGTCATCCAAGAACAATTCTCTAGCTTGGGAATTGGCTCCACAAAACCAGCAACCCACGAGATTGAGTCGAGTAGCGCCCGACGACTAGCAGATCAATAACTCCTGCTACTAACGGCAATACACTCCCTATTCAACTGGCCGATCAGAGTCATCCAACAAGTGGTAATTCTCATTCGACAGTACCAAGGTATACAAAGATGGATTTTCCTACTTATGACGGCACCAACCCCCCATTAATTTGGGCACATCGTTGTGAACAATTTTTTGAAAATCAACATAAAACGGAAGTAGAAAACGTTGGAGTGGTTGAGTTTCACATATTGGGAAAAGCACAATTATGATATTATCAACTTAAACGAGCAAAGGGCCCAATGAGTTAGGAAAAATTTCAGAAACGTTTCCAGCGATTTGAACCTCTTGAAAGTAGCAACCCGGTGGCGAATTAGTCACACTTCGGCAAACTAGTACAGTTGAAATTTATCAATGTCAGTTTCAAGAAAATTTGGCTAAGGCTATGAGCTTATTGGAACACTTGCACATGGAATATTTATGGTTGTGCAGTTGCTCAAACCACCAGACTTATAGGCGGCCATAAGTGTATCCAGGGCTTTAGAACAAAAACAAAAAGTAAGTAATATTCGCATGGGGGCATGGCAGCAGTCTCGGACAAGTCTTGGCAGCACAACAAACTCGGCAAAATTTGCTACTAGTTAGTCAGCTCATTTACCTCGGCTAATACCCAAACCAACAACCAAACCCCTTTTGTCAAGCGATTAACTCGTGAAGAAATGGCAGAGAGAAGAGCTAAGGGATTATGCTATAATTGTGACGAACAATATTCAGCCACTCACCAGTGCAAACGACTTCTCTGGCTGGAATTGGATGATTCAGTTGACACTATTCCAGAAGTTCTGGATGACTGCCTTGAAATTCGAGCTTGAGGACAAGCTCTTTCAACGTGAGGGGAGTAATGTTGTGGATACCTTGAAGCCAATTAAATTAAGTATTTAATTATATTTTTAGTAGCTTTCGTTATTATTCTAGAATAGGATTTATGTTTCATAGTTTCATAAGGATTAAAGAAAGATATAGTTATTAGTTTAGAATAGGATTTATGTTTCCTACTTTCATAAGGATTAGACTTCTTATTGTCGTAATAAGACTCCTATTTAAAGGGGTTTCTGAGGAATAAAACAGTAAGTCGTATTTCAACAAAAAACAAGAGATCAGAGTTCTCTCTTCTATTGAACTCTAAGGTTTCAGCCTCCCTTTAACGAGCTGAAGTTATATACTAAATAGGTCGATCTAGGAATTGAACAAAGGCAAGGGAAATTCGAAGTCAATTGATTTAGACTTCTCTTTTCATCGTCCGGTAACTCGATCCTTCTCTAAAAATCCTAACACTTTGTAACAATGAAGCTGAAGATATCAACCATTTATTTCTTCATTGTACGTTCACATCTCAAATATGGAGTCTTCTTTTCAACTTATTGGGAATTAAATTGGTAATGCCAAGAACATCACAGGACCTACTACAATTCTGGCACTTGAGAGGTCTTGGCAAGGTGAAAAGGAAAATTTGGAATACCTCCCTGCAGTGAAATGATTGACTATCTGGAAAAAAAAAAGGGATTGCGAGAGTTTTTGAGAGCATATCTGAATCTGTAATTAGTATAAAAAACAAATGCATATCTTCTCTTTCATTTTTTTTGGTGCAACAAGGCTATTGTGAAGGACATAGATCCCATGATTGCCTTCTTGAGCTCATTACACAATTCGTAATGTAGCCTCCTGACCTCTTATACTTAATTTACAGCAGTCTTTTGTTGCTGGAAGTTAATGTACTTACCTTTAACAACTAAAAAAAAAGAGGGAACAAATTCTTTCATATCATATCAGAGCCAATCCCAACCATTTGCCCCTTCAGAAATCATGTGGGTCATTTGGAAAGAGAGAAATAGGAGGGCATTTGAGGGGGTGGAGCAAGATTCTGTAAAATTGCAGAGTAGTAATTTGTCTCTAATTTCTTTTTGGTGTACTTACGAGGTCCGTATTTACATAGAGAAGTGAATCTCTTATGTTGAGAACCATATTTTGATGTAGGTTCTCTTCTTTTGGTATACGGCTTGTATTCCCCATTCGTCAATAAAATTATTTACCTTACAATACGTCTGATGTTGTAAATATACCAGTCTCTGGTTAATGAAACTTATTGATAAGAAGATTCACAAGATACAAAGTGCCTTATGAACTTTCTAAAGCAGCATATCAGTTTAAGCAAAGAATAGAAGTACAGAACCACAAAGAGCACTTATTAGACCTGAGTTCCATATTTTCAATGCGGATACGTTCAACATATAAGTCCTGATCTTCTGCTTCATTGTTGATCCCATCATCCTTTTTTGGATCCTTATTGCGCCGTGAACTCGGTGAACTTGATCTCCTCGAAAACAGTCTATCAGAAGGATTCAGTAAGGTAGGAACTTCATTTTGAGTACAATGCAAACATATCGAAATCCACACTCTTTTTCTTGTATCTAAAAGCCACTCACCTTGTTTTTCTCAAAATCCATCCCCAAATGCGTGCAATAATCATATCCACTTTTTCCAAGAAAAAGTAATCAGTAGTCTTATCAATTCCAATGCCGCGACGAAAGATTACGTACTGGAAAAGTAAAAGTAACTCAGTGGCATGATCAGTTCACTCTCATCCTTTTCCCTTGAGAAGGAATAATGCAGATAATACTGCATTAAGAAATGGACAATAACATGGTGGCGCTAAATACAATTCAAATCAGATCTAGAAACAGCAACAAAAATTGTCTTAAGAAAAGTATATATTCATACTACACACTGATATACCTAATAAGTTTCAGAACAAGGTAAAACATTGATATACCATATAAGTTGAACAGCCAAATATATCCATGTCCATCCATGATACCGTTTGCAGGTTCAAAAATATAGTCAAGTCACTATTACTGTTGTTAATTGCTTGTGTGCAATATTACAGATTTGAGGAGCATCCCTTAAATGATGATTAATCTTATAAAAACAGAAGAAGATGAGAGGGTAAAAGATCCCAGTTTGTCCTCTGTCGTAACTCATAACACACTATTTTGAACCCTTGATTGCAAAAATTATCTTCTCTTTTGATAAAAACTATCTTCCACCAAAGACAACAACAACCCAGTGTAATCCCACAAGTGGGGTGTACGCACCTTACCCCTACCTTTGTGGGGTTGAGAGGTTGTTTCCGAAGAAAAAGAAGAAAAGGCCAGTAAGCACAATATAACACTAAGTTCCTAGAATAAAATGGTCGCAAACTTTTGTTCGTGTTTTGATTGGAGTGCAAATTCCTTCTGCCAAAAAACAAGGGGCAGCAATGAACATCCCGACACCTAATCTCATGATGGAAATAGTAGTTTCATAGCATCACATGTTGAGGTAGAGGTGATACACACACTTAAAAAGCCGATCATAATTGTTGCAAAGCAAGGCAGAAGTAGGGAAACAAATGAAAATCATATGTGGATATCAAGGACTCAAGTCGCATTCTTGAATCCACATCAACAAGAAACAAATTGGGAAATATTCAATTCGGTGAAAATGTTAAAATTATAACCAGAAACTACACTTGTAGACCTAGCATCTGGGAAGACGTTAACCTCCATACCAAACGTCCCAGTTTAAATTGTACCTTGAAGCTTAAGTAAGAGTGATACCTTGTCAGCGAACTCTGGAAGGCTCTCATGAGGATGCTCTGCAAAATACTTCTTTAAAAGTTTTTTGTCAAGCTGCATTCAGGATAAGGTAGAAGGAATCGCAAAGTCAACATGCCAAAAAGAAACTATATCAAGAGAGCCAATAATTGTTGGAACCAAATTATATGCGGAAGCAACGGGGTAAAAACCTTAGATTCATCAACAGTGATTGGAAGATTTAGAAGATACTGCCCGGAATGTGCAACATCAATCTCTTCATCACTCGCTATTTTAAAGTTACTTTTGTCCATAATCTGCATCAGCATAAGGGAAATGAGGATAGAAACTGGAGAATCAAATAAGGGCGTGCAAAAACACAAATGCCATCCCCATTTTCCCTTAATCCTTTTTTTTTTGATAAAATAATAAATTTCATTAAAAAAGGGCAAAAGCTTGCCCGTATACAAGAAGTATACCAAAAAGTAGAAAACCTTACAAAAGGACATGGTTCCATTTTCCCTTAATCCTCCAGCTAGATATGGAGAAACATTCAGAATTCACTGCCCTTAGAGCTTGATGCAAGTTTAAAAATCCATCACAAGCTTGGTCTCAATAGCAAGAGAACGCAGTGCTAATAACGGAAACGACTTTAGAGATAAATGAATTAATATATAACCCCCATGATTGCAACACAGAAATATCCCTCTTCCATTCAATTTTGCACATGGGATATATGTGTTAAGAATAACAAAGAAGAAGAGAAAAAGATAAGGAAAAATGAAGGAAGAAGAAAGTCCCACCTGAAGAAAAAAAACATTGACCTCACTGGTTGTCTTCCTCCCCTAAGCAAAACCAACTAGTTTTTCTCTCAATGTCAATGGCTACCTCTACCATAAAAGGACAGGCTATGATCCCTCTCATCTTCCTACAGTTCCAATGTTTAACAAGTTGATGTGCATCCATGAGGAAGCTAGATCAATTAGTCAATGCGATACAGCCTCTTCAATTTCAGAGGATCTTACACTTAATAACTGATGCATGATTCCTTCTTTTGGTTATATATTTTTTTCTACGGCCAGGAAAGAGGATAGCATATTTTGTCCTCAGGTGGGGGGTTTCCATTTGAAGGTTCGTAAAGGTCAGGCCACTCGATACATGGCTGTAGATCGAAAGTCTTCTAACTTCCCTTTTTTGGTGAACTATTGGGCCATGGGTACACACATACCGACACACACACACACAGAGAGAGAGATTGTTATATAAACAAATGAAGACTATTTTTTTAATCAGGACAAATGAAGACTATATATATACACACAGACACACATATGAGATTGGAGTTTTTATAAATTTTAACTGGAACACTAATGTCATGACTAAAGATATACGGATACAATAGATTATAGCAGCTGATGGTGATCACTAATAGGTCCAACACGGGTGGCTCAAAATCCCACTTGGGCAAATACTCCTAGGGAGTCAGAAAGCATGAGACGGGTGACGGACTTTCCCTACCATCAGAGTTAGTGGCGTGTTCTTAAAATGAAGGCTTAGCCTCCACCGCCTGCCATGTTTCCGACTTTCTCTTACTTGAACTTTCTAGATCAGTCAATGGCCAGAGAAAATGAGGGAAAGATTCAATCAACTTCCAAATCCTTTATAGAAGAATGTGACCTTTGTTCAAAGTGTTTAGCAAGGATATCACAACCCTGTTCTTGCGGAGAACAAATTTCTAGGAAAGAATATCAATGCTAAAACTAAACCATTCTCTGGAATTAAACTGAAGTGGCTTTTGAATTTTCTCTTCTATCATTTATTAATTATCTTTAATCTTTAGTCTCGAGAAGTCCTATTTTATCTAGGGAAATGCTTTCATTTGAAGTTGCTCAAAAGAAATCCCGACTGCCATGTGCTATGGGTGACACCTGGGCCAGCTGGATCTTTGAGGTCCAACAGATGAAAACTCAAGTCTCTAGCTCTCATGTACACTGGCTAGGTAATTTGGGCTTGCATGTTATCTTATGAATCTAAAAAGCTCATATAGCTGGCTCAGACACCAGAGAGAAAAAACTTAAGAAGAAGCTGCATTTTTTTTACCTGAAACAAATATGTCAAAAAATTTTGTTCGAGAATGTCAATCTCATCTGGAGATAACTTCTGCTGCTCCAATTTTCGAGCCCCATTCACAGGATCAAACAGGGAGTATAATTGCTGCAATCACACAATACTATTGATCAACACAATATCAACATCAGCAAATTAAATTCATTTGCAGTAAAATGATGGATAAAGCATATTTGATCAAATGAAAAGCAACATAAAATTGTATTACCATGAGATCCTCAAACTGTAGAAGATACCAAGCATGAATTGTGTACTCAACTCTCTTGCAAAGCTTCAGAAATTCAGCCCGGTCAGAACTATGTTCTGGGAAAGGAGGAAGGCGGGATCATTAGAACCTCAAAACAAAACTTTTACTTGAATAATCAATCAATCATAAAAAACATTAAAGAGAACTAGAACCACAGAGATTCATGCAACATTATACAATTTTCATAAAGGTAGTAATTTAAAGAAAAGAAAGAAGAGAAATAAGCTGTGAAGACACAAACATGATTTATGTATATCCAGAAGGAAAAACTTAACAATTGTGTTAAAAGTTGTAGCATATAAGACGTCAAAATTCATACAGTGCAGAAAGAGTTTGAAACCTTTTGGGGATTTCAATCCATCAAGTGTCTGCGTAAAATTCACATGGAGGGTGTACAGGACCCCTCCTTTTGATCAGGGGCCTCCCCACCATTTGATTTGTTTTAACAGTGAATATTATTTCTACTTACCTATACAACAAATCACATAGAAGGAAGTTGTTGCCTTTCTAGGTCGATTTAGCGAATTCCTCCCATATTTGTCCAAAAAGACAGTTTATTGAGTAGTGGAATAAAAGAAGAGCAAATGGAGCAGAATAGTTGATAACTAGTTAGGAATTGAGGTGGAGTTGCAAAAAAAAAGTAACATTGTAGGTATAATTGCTAAACATTCCGGATAGAGAAAAGAGTATGAGAGAAAAGGGGTTTTGTTCGAGGTTTCTTACCTATAAGGTCAGCGAGGGCCATGATGAGCCTGGGTTTGAGGACTGGAATAACAGACTCCCGCTCCAATCGGATCACCTCTTTCTTCCTCTCCATTCTATTCGGACAAAGATGAAAACGCCTAACGAACAAGGAAATGAAAAGTGGGATGTTGTAACCTGTAACGGTAGGAATCAATCAACCGACGAAATGAAGCCGACACACACCATACAAATTACAATACATACTTTATTATTACACTCGGTAGGTCCTGCCTGCGTCCTTTGGACAAGACGAATATGACGTCGACATCATCTCTTCTACCTTTTTTTGTTTAATAAAATGAGGAGGACAACATATATTTATACGTCATTCACCAACTTAAAATGTTAATGCTGATCATTTTAAAAACATTCGTTAATTTTAATTTAGTCAATGCCAAACTTGAACAAAACATTAATGAGCGCATTCACTCAATCAAGCTACTTCGCGGCTAGTGTTTCTAGTACAATGATCTATTGTCTTAGCTCAATAAAACAGAAAGCCCATATACCAATAAGCAAATTCCTCATTCCTAACAAGTTAGTAGGGGCCATGAGAATTTCACTTTTTCGAAAATAGTGTTTGGCCATAAAAATTTCAAATACAACTCCGGAGTTGTATTTGAAAATATATATTTAAGATCTAGATAATTATTGCAAAAATTATGGCCAAACAAAACTCCAACTTTAAAAATTCCAAAAAAAGTGAAATAATTTTTGGTTCTCATGGCCAAACGGCACCTAAGTTTATACTGAAAGGAAAGCATGGCCACATCTTATTTTACCGCCAAAAGAGAACAAAAAATAAGACCGAGAGCTATATTAGCTACTATATTAGTCTAGTTAAAGACCATTCAACCTCCATAACTAATCCACTCCCCCCTATATCTATAAGTATCTAGTATATACACCGACATTAGATTTGTCTAATGTATGTATGTACAAAATGCCCCTGAGGCTTGGTCATCATCAAGTAAAGCCTTGCAGCAGTCTCAACTAAAAAACAATTGCAATAAAATCCGGGCCGCATGAACATAGCCGCCTACATCTTGTGGTGTAAAATGTAAAAATTTACATCAATTTTTGTCCCGCCAACTCTTGGAGCCTTGTATCCTTGGGCAAGGCAACATCCCTATGGATTCCAGGGCCTCAAGAATGGTTTGCCCATCGAATCGTGTAACCCTGGATTCTGAGTAGACATGCTCGTCCATACAAGACCATTGGGTCTAAGGCCCCCAGGACTTTCCTGGCTGCTCATGTAACTAAGGGAAACAGCTTGTTGCTGCGAGGCATTGCTCGTTGTGGGAACTCCCATGCCTATCTCACCATAGTTCCTCGAAGGGGTCAACCGTTCTCTTGAGCCTGATAGATTATAAGAGCCACTCTGATGCAGTGTGTTACACTCAGATAAAACACTGTACAAGCTCTGATCTGAGTTGTTTACGCTTCCAATGCTCTGAGATGGACCACCAACACCTCCTCCTAAAGTAGACCAGACTCCACGGGCATGATTCTCTCCAGAGAACCAATTCTGACTTAACAAGTCTCCACTGCTTAGATGAGTTTGAGACGGAGCTGACACATGAACAGAATTGACAGCCCAATCTTGCATGCCAACATTCAACTGTTCGTGCCTAGGATAAGAGTATCGACCTCCATCTGCGTATAGATTCCCCTGAAAGTTCTGATGCATGAGGAGATCATTCAGCCCCTTGTGTCGTAGCTCCAAAGGTAACTGCGCATGAAGGTGCTCCCTAAAATGACCAGAATATTGACCTGGCTCCACCATCAGATTGGTTGATGATTGGAAGTCCAGCTGAGGCTGTCTGTGCTCACGATTGTAAGATGAACTATCTGGATCCTTGAAAAACGGGTGGAATATTTCATTCCTGTTCTGAGGGTATGAACCAAAAAGAGAAACGGCACTGGGTTCTCTGGGCAACATATCCCTCCCAGCATCCTTTTCTGTTGGGACAGCTTCTAGATTAATAAGACTAGCAGCTGGTTCAACAGTAACTCGAGGATGCCCAAGAGACAACTCCTCAGTAGAAGAATATTCATGACTTATGGGAGTGACACAACCATAAGAGGCAGCTATGCTAACTGCTGGCCAACCATCACCGGTTGAAGCAAGAGGATCCCCTTGATCAACAGGAACATCCACACTATTCAACCCTTCTGGATACTCTGATACAGTCAGAGAAACTTCGTCTGCCTGCTGGATTATATTGTTCTCGTTAGAATCCAGCTTAAAGTGACCTAACTGATTGCTCTCACCAAGTGAAACATGACTAAGATCCTGATTGAGTGAGACGGGGAGAGACTCATCATCATAATCAGTGCTAGCTGTGCTGTCAGGAGTCTGTTCATCAAATAAGCTTGCAGACTCTCCTCCCTCCTGATCCTGACCATCATACAACCAAAGAGTTTATTTGCATCATATCAAGCACATAGAAAAACTTTAAGAAATTCTTCTTGGGCAAGTTATAATATAACTAAAAACTCTTAACTGAAGTTTCTACCACTCATTTATTTGTATTTAATGAGACAGGGACCCTTGTATTAAAGTAGACAATCTTCCTACATACACGAGTTGGTAAGAATTTAGGTTAAGCCTTTTCAGTTCTATACAAATTTGTTTCTATTAGTATAACTGACCTCTGACTGTATAGGAAGCTCATTATTTAGAATTTCTCTTTCCATTTGCTTCTCAATCTCATCAGATTTTTCCTTGCCCTCGTGCTGATCAACCTATAGCAAACTTGGACATTTTAACAATTAAACAACTAAAGAAACCATCTTCGTTTCAACATACACGAGTTGGTAAGAGTTCGCCTCTATACAATTGTTTTTCTATTAGTATAACTGACCTCTGACTTTATAGGAAGCTCATTATTTAGTATTTCTCTTTCCATTTGCTTCTCGATCAACCCATCGGATTTTTCCTTGCCCTCATGCTGATCAACCTAGAGCAAACTTGGACATTTTAACAATTAAACAACTAAAGAAACCATCTTCCCTTCGGCATACACGAGTTGGTAAGAATTCGTCTCTAACAATTGTTTTTCTATTATTATAACTGACCTCTGACTGTAGAGGAAGCTCATTATTTAGTATTTCTCTTTCCATTTGCTTCTCGATCAACCCATCGGATTTTTCCTCGGCCTCATGCTGATCAACCTAGAGCAAACTTGGGCATTTTAACAATTAAACAACTAAAGAAACCATCTTCCCTTTGACATACACGAGTTGGTAAGAATTCGCCTCTATACAATTGTTTTCCTATTATTATAACTGACCTCTGACTCTAGAGGAAGTTCATTATTTAGTATTTCTCTTTCCAGTTGCTTCTCGATCAACCCATCGGATTTTTCCTCGCCCTCATGCTGATCAACCTAGGCCAAACATGGACATTTTAACAATTAGACAACTAAGGAAACCATCTTTCCTTTGACATACATGAGTTGGTAAGAATTATAGGTGAAGCCTTTTCGCGTCTATACAATTGTTTTTCTACTGACTATTGGTACAACTGACCTCTGAATGTAGAGGAAACTCATTGTTTACTATTTCTCTTTCCATTTGCTTCTCGATCAACCCATCAGATTTTTCGTTGTCCTCCTGTTGATCAACCTAGAGCAAACTTAGATAATTTAACAATTAGACAACTAAGATAAACTATCTGGAACTTCCATTAGAGAAAGCAAAAAAAAAACATATCAGAAGCATAGAAACATCTTCAAAACTGATTCCTCAAAAAAATGATGAGATAACCCACATTGACCCTCAAACACAAAGGGGAGAAAAGCTAAAAGTATAAACCTCTACTTCCATTGAAAGTGCAACTTCTGCTTCTTTATTATCAGTTTGTTCTGCAAAGATCCCATCAGAGCTCGTTCTCTCTTCTTCTTCTTTATTATCAGTTAGTTCTGCAAAGATCCCATCACAGCTCTTTTCCCCTTTACCCTGATAAACCAAGTAAAAACAAATCATCAGGTAATTCAAGAAGATTCTCTGAACTTAGATGTATAAGATGCACTCCTAAGACAGACCTTAATTTGGACATTCAGTTTCTGTTCCATTTCTTGACCTAATGATATTCTCACTTGCAATTCCTGTGAACGTCTCTTTATCCATTTTGCAAAACCAGCAGGGACATCCCTATTTGCCAGCTGCAGCCTGCACAAAAACACACTAAGATCTAATGAGGAGTACATTGATAATACTAGAAGAAATGTTTTGTTCCACGAACTAACCAGTGGTCATGTAACTTCTGACGTTCTTCTTCCTCATAAAATTCAAACGGCTGTACATGGAGATTTTCCACATCACCTAAGACATTGCTCAGAGACCTGGGTTGAATGCTATTACTATTATGCTTCATGCTGTTCTTAACACGTTGATAGTGTTCTCGACTAACCTGAAATATGATGGAGAAAGGAAGGGGAAGAGGGATGGGAAAGACTATAAGCCACTGGAGATGAGAAAGGAACATAAATTCAACGAGTGTCAAGAGTTTGTACAGAATTTGCACACATGAAACACTGAAATAAAAAGCATCCCATATAAGAACTCAAGTGAAAAAATTGCTGAGCCAACGTCTTGCTGAATAATGGCTCCAACATGTGTGAGCTCCAAATATTTGATGAGAAAACAAACAAATTCAAGATCATTGGAATATTTTCAAAAGACTCGTAAGATGTTCCAACCAAAGCATAGCCACCTTAATATAAGACATGTATTTGGCACCATCGCTGTGTTGGATATTGCGCTTGTTTAGCTTTTCTCCTTTCCTAGATCTTGCAGCCATCTTAGCTCCATCAGGCGAACTGCCATATGTGCCTTCCGCGAAGCCCTTTCTGAATACCCAAAGAAAGGCATGTGACTGTTATGACCTTTATAATGGGGAAAAGGCAATTATCATATTAAGAATTACAAACGTACAACCAGAATTTAAGAAGTCATAATGTAAGATCATTTTATTTTTTCACTTTTGCTTCTTACTTCTTTTTAGCAGAGGGGCTATTGGAAACAGCCTCTCTATCTCTACAAGGTAGGGGGTAAGCCGGTAAGGTCTGCGTACACTCTACCCTCCTCAGACCCCACTTGTGGGATTACACTGAGTATGTTGTTGTTACTTTTGCTTCTTCCTTCAATCAATTCTTTTCCAGCTACTTTTATCAAATAGATTTATTGATAACCAAGAAGGTTAAGCTCACTCATGGAACAACAATATCAAGGGGGGAAAAAGGAGTTATCGCAACAACCTCCTACTATGGCATAACTTAGCTCAGTTGTCGAAAGATTTCAATATTTCTTCCGAGCTATCCTTTATTGGCAGAATATCTCAGGTTACCCTAAACTTGACACATTTTATTTAGTGCACATCTGAACTATTTTTGGTCTTGATTACCCGCCTGAACTTGGCAATTTTATAGCCTCGACCCTCCTAGACTAACGTGGCAAAGAGCGTGAATATGCACTCTTTTAGACTCTTGGATTGAAAAAAAATAACTTCTAAATGGGGTATTTTCAACTGCTTTATTTGTTCCAGTTTTGTATTTCTTCTTAATTTACAATGCATATTTATCCCAACTTCATAGTTCTTTTTATTTCATCTTTAGATGCAATGACGGTTAGTTTAGTTATGTTTTTCTTCTTTATTTCGGGCCAAATTTATAAAAGATATGGCTGAAACTCTAATTCTGTTTAGCCAAATAAAATAAAGTTTTAACAAAAATAATGAAGTTCTAACTGTGTATTTCTTTTCCTTCTTCTATAGATGCAATGACAACTTTTTAACCTGGTAAAATGGGACTCAATGACTCATCACAAGGAGGGAGGGGGTTTGGGCATAAAAAATCTCAGTTTCCATAACAGAAGTCTGCTTGAAAAATGGATATGGAGATTCAGTTGTGAAGACTTAGCTCTATGGAGAAGATTCATAACCCAAAAGTATGGTTTAATGAATCAGTGGATCACTAGAGACGTACTAAGCACTTGTGAGCACCTAAGTTGTTCGGACTCGGGTGCGGATGTCCGATAGGGGTGCGCATCTAGAGGTTGAATACTTCATGATCTAAATTTTAAGTTTCGGGTGTATGGATCCAGGTACGGATACGGGTGGGGGGATTCGGCTAAAGATAATTCAAATATCTAAAAATAGAGTTATATGTCTATATTATGAGACATTATGTGAAAAACTAACAAGGTACCATAAGGAGAAAATATTGATCAAGAGGAGAACCCCAAAAGGAGATATAAGGAGAAGGACTGACACAGAAATTTCTATATACAAAGTATTTCATTTTCTTCAACTTCACCTTAGCTTTTGTTTTGATTACAAAAATCATTGTATTTGTCTTGAATTTCCCCGTTGATTTTGGTCAAAGTACCCAAAACCAATTGACCAGATCCGGTACGGATCCCATACCCACACCCACGTCGTGTCGACACGGGTGCGGCACCGAAAGTGAAGAATTCGAGCAACTTAGCTTATGGTTGTAGTGTGTGGAAGACTATCAGAAAGATATGGCCTAACTATAGCACCAACGTATCCATTAGAGTTGGGGATGGAATGAAGACAGATTGAATGACCTTTGGATAGGACAAACTAATCTAAAAGATCAATTCCCTGATCTTTACATCCTAAGCATTCAAAAAGAAAATTCAGTCTCTCAAACATGGAGTGCCCGGGGTTGGAATCTGATGTTTGGGAGGTCCCTAAATGATTGGAAAATTGACAGTCTCAAGCATGTTACAAGTTCTGAACTCCTTCACAGGCACCTCAACCGACATAGATAGACAAGTTTGTAAGCTGAGCAGCAAAGGGAAGTTTTCAGTTAAGTAAAGTTAAGTAAGCCTACTTGAATCTAAACAACGTAACCTCCTTGATAACTTTGTGGCCTTGGAAACTCATACGAAAGGTCAGAGTTCTTCTCAAAGTTTCATGCTTTTTATGGTTGGTTGTTAGAAGAGCTTGCTTAACTCATGAAGTCCTACAAAGAAGAGGTTTACAGACTCGAGATGCTTGTTATTGGACAGAATGCAGAAAACAGTGAGCATATGTTCTTACATTGCAAGACAACTGCAAATCTGTGGTACATGTTCTTTTGTATCTTGGACTGAGTTGGGTAATACCCAAAACTACTTTTGGGATGCTTAGAAGTTGGAAGGGAGTGGGTAGAAGAGAGGCAGAAGAAGAATGGTGGCTATGCATCCTAGCGTGCGTATGGTGGACAGTATGGAAGGAAAGAAACTCAAGGCATCTAGAAGATAGAAGTGATCACATTCAGAAAATTAAGATGAACTGCCTTAGTCTCTTTTATTTTTGGTGTAAACAGGACCTAATGGGGGTTATAGAAAACAGTAGATTTCATAGGAGAAGTGTAAAGTTTAACTTTTCAGTTTCTGGTTCTTTCCAGTGTCCTTTTGGACGCCAGTTTGTAAATCCCCTTCCCATCATCTTTTGTTCATCGGTTTTTAGTGATATATGAATATAATTACCTTTATCCAAAAAAAAAAATCCCAACTGTTCATTTCTTCTATTTCGGGCCAAATCTATAAATAATATTTTTTTTTAAAAAGGCTGGAACTCATTATTTTAAGCAGAATAAAAAAAATTATTCAAAAAAATGGAGTTTTAGTTGTGTATTTCTTCTTTAGAGGAAGTTTCAAATATCTTGGGTCTATTATCCAAGGAAATGGAGAGATTGACGATGATGTCACACACCGTATTGGTGCAGGTGGATGAAATGGTGGGTCGCATTCAGAGTCTTGTGTGATAAGAAGGTGCCACCGAAACTTTAAGACAAATTCTACAGGGTGGTGATTAGACTATAACTATGTTGTATGGGGCGAGTGTTCGACAGTCAAAAACTCTCATGTTCAGAAGATGAAAGTTATGGAAATGAGGATGTTACAATGGATGTGCGCATACTATGAGGGATAAGATTAGAAATGAAGACATTTGGGACAAGGTGGGAGTCGCTTCGGTGGAGAATAAGATGCAAGAAGCGAGACTGAGATGGTTTGGGCATGTGAAGAGGAGATGCACGGATAACCCAATGCATGAGAGGTTGGCTATGGATGGTTTCAGAAGGGGTAGAGGCAAGAAGAAGTATCGAGGAAAGGTGATTAGACAGGACATGGCACAATGAGGACACGGATTAGGGTAGAAGGTTGGTAGATGGTAGAGTTTTGTCTCACTTATCCTTCCATACTAGTATTCTTAGCATTAATTCTATAGTTTCTTGTCCTTAAATTTTTATTAATAATTTTTGTTTCTTGTAAGTACTTCAATTATCATATTTTTTATTGTAATTGTTGTTCAGAATGATTTGTCATGCTTTCTATAATATTTTGTCATGGCTTCTTCACTTCTGTTATTTCTTTTTCCGTAATGCTTTGAATTGTTTTTTCTTGAGCCGAGGGTCTATTGGAACAGTCTCTACCTCCAAAGTAGGGGTAAGGTCTTCGGACGCTCTACCCTCTCCCGACCCCACTTTGTGGGATTGCACTGAGTATGTTGTTGTTGTTATGCAACGACTATTTATTCTATCTTTATAATTTTTTCTTTTTTTCGGGCCAACTGTATTAAAATGAAGTTGCTAGGTGTCATGGACTTAAGACTTCTACTAGGCACATCGTGCGGTACTTGACAACTCGCTCACGAATCTTTCACGATCTTGCAAGCTCAGGTAAGCCTTTTTAACACTAGATCGCTAAGGAAATGCTAAATTGAAGAAAGACACAAGAAAATTACCAGAGGAAGATTTGTATTGTAGAGAATTTGATTGAATTTTGCTTGATGCCTTTACAAACAAATGTCCCTCTATTTATACTACTCACTTAAGGGCTAATTTGCAAATATAAATTGTGTACAAGTCCCTATTCTAGAATTCTCTACACAACTAGAATGTTCCAAGGACCTTCCATGTAAATCCATTGAATTTTAAGGTCTTCCAAGGGAATTCTCTATATATCTTTAGAATATTCCACTAAGGACTAGTCTTCTTCCTATGTAAGCCTTCCACATGGACAACTTTGTGCCACGTGGAGCCTAAGTGGCATGATGACAAGGCGGGTCATCACATAGGGCTCCATTATGTTTAGTCAAATAAAAAATTTCAATACAAAATAATAAAGTTCCAACGCTGTATTCTTTTTATTCCTTCTAGATGCAATGACATTTTGTTCTCTTCTTCCTTTTGGGCCAAATCCGTGAAAAGAAAAAATTGGCTGAAACTCTACTGTTGTTACTTGTTAGCTAAACAAAAAATCAGCCTAAATAATGGAGTTTCAATCAAGTTGTTTTACAAATTTGGCCTGAAAATAAATGATCCAAAAAGTAAACCAAATTTAAAAATATAATAATATATGTTATTTCAAAAAAAATGCCACATTCACAGAAAAAATGTGTGGCAGCCCATGCCCATCAGGTGAGATTGGTTAGGAGAGTCGAGGCTATCAAAATGCCAAGTCCAGGGAGGTCATTAGGACTATACAAAGTTTGAGTGCGCACTGAATAAAATGTGTCAAGCTTATGAGGGGTCCCGATGTATTCTAACTCATTTATTTTCATGTGCTTCTTTCTTTCTCTCTTTCTTTCTTTTAAATTTCCTTAAATAAACCTAACAATTTTTTGAAAAGGTAAGGTAACCAAAGTAACCTAGAACATAAGACAATGAAAGAAAACCAACCTCAATATCCTCTCCACCATTTCCTCTTCCGAGTCTTTACAGCTCTCCAAACTTTCCTTCCATAACTGCAGCTTCCCAATCATACTGCCACGAGAAATAGAATGTAATTCAAACTGAAAAATGTTCTGAAATAAGGTTAAGAAAGGTACAGTTAAAAAAACTGCATACTTGTCATGGTAATTTTGTAATTCCATGTAATACGCCTTCTTGTTAGCCTTGAAAACCTGCTCCTGACGCATAACATTATCAGGGTGAGAGCTACCAGAACAAATCATCTGACCCCTGCAAAGATGCCAGAGATTTTGATAACATGAGATTCTCAGAACATCCATGTAAAGGGTTAAATCTCACATGTCCCAGATAAATGCACAGTTAGGCCTGCATAGTAAACTATAAATAGAAACAGAAAGGTACTTTGAAAGGTAGATTATCCTTAATGCTTCAACCATGCCCAAAATCTCTCCAATCAAAAGTATAAAGCACTTGAAAATGAAAGAGTTAAAGATTATCCATACATGCTATGCAGAAAAGTTATGCATAAAATATGGACGTGCGGCAGCTGATCATGAAACATGCTAACTAGACTACCCTCTTTTTTGAGAATGCAAAGAGTATCAAGGTAATAGTATATGCTAACCTCTTTTGCAACTTGAGGTGTTGATTTAGGGGTATTCAGATAATTGACACAATGGTGTAAGCTATAAGGTTAATAAGTGCATTATGTACCTACTTAACAAAAGTCCATATAAGCAATACACAGGTGATCAGATAGAATGTGCTCAACTAAGGAGGTAGAAAAGAGGTCTCAGACGGTTAGAGAACTGCAGTTCTAGGCCAAAACAATTACAAGATCTAGTTCCATAATCAGGAAAGCATATGCCTCTCCAGACTCCTAACGTGAAAGGACATTTGGTAATATCAGGGACTAGATTAGGGAAAATATTAACAGCCAATGTGTGGGAGGCTGATTGCACGTCATATTAGGTTCTAAAAGTTAAGATGTTTGGTTCCTCTTATTGGTCCTATGTGAATGCTACCTGGCATACTAACAATATCAAGTATTCTATACTATTTAATAAGAAGGTGGGGATATGGCACAGATACAGTTGATACATCGGTGTATTATGATCCTCGTAATCCCTTTATTTGACCCATTGCATTACAATCAACGTATAATATTATCGTCATACCAAACTACATCCACAAACACTAGGAACCCTTTGAGCATCTTTTCTTCTCCACGAATCTCTCGACCTCTCGACGCATTCTTAAAACAATTGCTCCTCGGTGGGATAGTTATAATTCACAATCTCATCAAAAGAACATGATGCTAAAATCAGTAACTCTAATCTCCTCGGTCTCAATTTATATCAAAAACATATCCTAGCTTCTTTTGTTTTTATATAAAACTAAATAAATGGAACCATAATCCCAGATTCCCATCAAAATTTGATGATTCCCTAAAATGAGAAAACCAATCAAAGTGCAGTCAGATGGCAAATAAAATATCAAGAAACCACCATAAATCCTACAGTCCGAACTCCGAAGTAACAAGAGAAGTCACAGGAACCTCAAGTACAAATTTCCGAATATGAAAAAACTGAAAATTGAATGTCAAGGAAGACTTGCCACTTAAGAAAAGGATTTCCAAAATGGAAATTTTCCTCCCCCAGTAATTTATAGACAATATCATCTGGTCTCGACCCTTCCGGCAAAAATTGCGTAAGAAATCCTCTCTCATCTTCTGACAAGTTTGCCTGCCAAACCTAAATCAATTTCCATAGTGTAAGATATAAGGATAACTATACCTTCCAGTAACAAGTATTTAGCATACACAACTTGATAGACTGTTACCTTGTGCGAGAGGACCTCGCTTAAATTGTTGAGTTCAAAAGTTTCGTGAGGTAGAGTAAAAACATCAGCCAATATGCTATGGTGATGTGAGAGAGAATCCAAAAAGGGAGACAAGTCTCTCCGTGAAATGCCAATTTGATCCTTCTTGGCAAGAACACACCTTTTTTTGTCATCCCAAACCAGAGAAACATTAGATCTTAACTTCAAATTATATCTTGCTAATCCCTGCTTCTTCTTCTTCTTCAATCCATGGGGGTCTAGAGAACAGTCAATATTGCTGGCAGCACGTAGACGTTTCTTCCACTGATCAGCCACCATTGTCAAAGCATGCCAAAATAATTACCACTAGAACATAATGATGCTATCTCAATTTTGATCAATGAGACCCTCCCTATGAATGGTCAGTTGAGAGCTTCTAAAAACAACATACAAAAAGAAGTAATTAGCAAGTGTATGCAACGCAGATGAGGTAAAATCGTTTATTAAAGGCATGTAGACAGAAAGAGGTAAAATATAATAAACAAACAATCTTCATAAAGTGCAATAGGTCATTGGCATGCCTGTTCAAATTAAGGAAACAAGTAAGATATTTTTCAGTTACACAATCACCCCGACCTATTGATACATCGGAAAGCAGATCAAGTCAACTTTTAAAGATCAAATAGATAAAGATTACCGCAAAGGGAGAACCATACAATCCTCAACCTCCAACTATCCCCATCCCCCAACTCAATGCACCTGGGCCAGAGAGATAATTGGAAAAAAAAATACAAACATAGAGAGATATAATGACACGTAAGACCGAAAAAGTAGAAAATATATCAGACACAGTTAAGTGTTAGATAAACAAATTGATAAGTGGTTGGTTATGTACATATCTAAGAAGAAAGCAAAGTAAAGAAGTTGTGGAATACCAACAATGGAAGTCCAAAATACCAAATACACTGATAGTATAATTATCGTGAGAAGGGGCAGGGTTTCAGATGCCGGAAATCGAATTGAATTGAAATAATATAGGGTTGAAGGCTAATTATATAAATCGCAACATGAGAAAGTGAAGAAAATAAAGCCCTAAAATATGAACCTGAAACAAAGTCGATACGGATACAGGCGGCAGCAATGAAGGGTTGCAGCGTTATCCGATACTTCTTCACGGGCTACCTTTTTTCGTTTTTCCTTTTCTTTTTATTTTCCTATGCGCCTTTTTTTTTGTCTTCTTTTTGCCTTTTTGACGCAGCGGATTGAATATTTGGATCCCGTTATGACTTACTAGAGCTCGTTTGGTCCTAAAGCCAAGTTAATCTTGTTAGGGGTTGTGTATAAGAATAGTGTAAAATATATAGAGATTATTTAGTAAAGTACATTAAAAATCTAATGCATGCATTAGTTTTGATGTATTATTAATATCTTGTTTAGTACACTTTTACAATCTATGTATAACTAATTTGTGTGTTGAGGTATGTATTATTAATACCATAAATTTTCATATATTAATAATGTAATTAATTCTAATACATTCATTAGCATGGTTAAAGATACAATTAGCATGAAATCAATTCTTAGTTTTTAGCGTGAGAAATGAGGTTTGTTTTCGGTTATTAGTTATTATCGTGCATATTTTTAGGGAATCTTTTCGAATGATTTATGTTATTAAGGTAATTTTGATAATTATGCTAAAAAATTATAATGTATTTTTTAAGATTGTACAGTTATGAAACTTACTCTACATATCAAGCTAGTCTAAAATAAGTCAAACGCAATAATTGGACAATTTCAACTTATTACTTTTGGCTTAAAAACTACTTCGAATTTGTCAGACACTAAGAGAGTTTGAAAATAACTTAATAGCAACTTTTAAGTCTATTCAAACAGACTCTAAAACATTGCTTCAACCGAAATTGATGGAATTAGCTTAAAAAGTCATTTAGGTTCTTTATCAATGAAAATATAAAGATAAAAGAATTAATCAAGCATCAAATAAATTAAACAAATGATAGGTCAAAATTATGATATTTTTTGAAAATTGAAAAGGGGAGAACGAGCAGACATCAAACAATTAATTTCAACGAATATACACTAGTAACTTAATAATTAGTATTATTACTCAATCACTGAGTACAAAAACGAAGATAAAATTCTTAAAATAATTGTAAAAACTTTGAATTGTAAAAGTAACTCTAGGTATATAAACAGGAAAAAAACTCAAACATGCGATTGATCTTTTTGAAATTTTCTATCAATATTACTCGTTGATAGGTGAGCATAAAAATGTCTAGTAATTGTGCTTTGGCCTTTATGTATCATTTTACACTAATGACTTTGCACCCGTGATTATAAGTCATCTTCTTGATTTTTTTTTACTAACGTGACATCAAATTAAACATCACACATAATTTATTTCACTAATTTAGTTTAGCTCGATTAAAATACAAATTAATTCAATAACGTTTTAACAAGATATTTATTCAAATTTATTCGATCTCTTAATCTTTTTTCTATCAAACAAGGGTTATGCATTAAGATCCCAATAATTTAGAGTTATTATGATTTTAAACAAGATGGATATTATTGTTGAATGAGATTTCAAATTCAAATTCAAAAAAAAAATATATAACTCAATTAATAGCTATGAGATTAAATATACACCTGATGTTATCAACATTAACAAAAATATTTTCTATTTTTAATATCTTTCCATCATGACAATTTAGAATTTCATATGATCTAACATTTGGATGAGGTGAACGCCACGTGGCATGCCACCTTATCACCATGTTTTTATTATTTTTTCTTTTTTTTCTTTATCTGATGGTGAGGTGGCATGCCACGTGGCGTCCACCTCACCCAAATGTTAGGCTTATAAAATTTTAATTTATCATGGTAGAAAAGTATTTAAAGTAGGAGTATTTTTGTTAAATTTGATAACGACAAGGGTATATTTAGTCCTCTACTATAATTAGAGCACACTTAGCCAATAAACTAAGTATGCGTTTGGCCATGAAAATAAAAAATATATTCACTTTATTTGAATTTTTTAAAGTTGGAGTTGTGTTTGACCATAATATTTGGAGTTAATATTTAGAATTCAAATGTATTTTTTTAAAAAAATTATTTTTTTCTTTGAACATGCGATATAATTTAAATGAGATTATTTTATTAAATAAATTTTTTTTTTTTAAAAAATAAATTAAATAGTGAAAAAGTGAAATCAAATAAAGTGAAAACATCTCAAGAGGTGTTTTTCAAAATCCCAAATATAAAATTGTATTTAGTATTTTTAAGTATTTTTATGACTAAATAAAAATAAATAAATATTTTAAAATAAAGTGAATAATATTCATGATCAAACGAGTCCTAAATAGAGGGCTATCTTTGATCTTTTTCCCAATAATTAAATATGATATAAAATTATGGAAGAAGCAGAAAAGAGCACGAGATTTCCCAAATTTGCATAAAGAGTAGAGAGTGGTGATGGGCGGGAAAATGAAGCGTCTCACGAGTATCGAGGGGGGAAAAAGGTGATTTTTGAAGCCCCGGCTCGCCTCGCTAATTTTGCCTTTCACTCTCCCATTTCTCTCCTTTTCCTTTTTGGCGTATCAGTCTTTGTACCAAAACCCTACAAAATTCCAAAAAAGTTGAGCTTCTTTTTCCATTCACAGAATTCCAAGATGGTGGTTCCATGCGTTGCCGAGCTTTCCGATCCCAACGATGAAGCGATGGTCCCTAGACGTTGCAGTGCTAGAATCAAAAATTTGAAGAGTGAGCAGGAAGCTCAGCGTCAGCGAGCACGGTGCCGCTCCATTGACGACCCAGCTCTTGACAAGAAAGCAAAGGTTTATAAGAAGACAAAGGTGGAAACTCCCTCACAAGCTGTTGTTGATGATGACGCAACTGTTGATAATAATGACGTCAATGTTGCTGCGTCAAATGACTCCACCCATCATCCTCTTCCTGAAGCAGCCTCCCTGAGTCCCCATCTTAGCGCCAACGGGAATGAGAAAAGTTCGCATGCCAGGGTGACAGAGACTATTCGGAGGTTTAACAAGCATTATCTCCACTTCGTTCAGGAAGAGGAGATAAGATGCGGAAGAGCCCAAGCAGATCAGAAAGCAAAGAAAAACTCCAAATCTAAGGTAGTTAGAACCATGAAACATATCAACATTCAATTTCAGTATCATTATAGTGATAATCCTCATCAACATTTAAAACTTCAACCAGTGGGTGTTTGTTTTATGCACACTTTACATATTGAGTTTGTTCACCCTGTATACCCCAACACTCTTTCCAGCACTCCTCATGCCTTCAATTGTTTTCTTTTTTACTTCTCACAAGTCAGAATACATTAATACTCAGTTTTAAATATTTAACCTATGATAAAAATTTGGGTCCAGTTAGAAATATTATATCTACAGATATTATTTTGCTCAGGTAAATTGATTTTTATGCACACATTGTATACCATTTTAAATCACTATCTTCTTACTAGAATTTCTTTTATGTACATACTTTATACAATTTTAAGTGTCTATTATCTTTCTCAGTTGAATCTATGAAAAAAAATTAAAAATATGGGGCTTGCGCATATGCTTAGAAGCTACAGATAAATAAAATGACCTGTTCTGTGTATTTGACCTTTAAACAATGATGTACATCTCCATCCTCCTTAATTTTTGTTATATTTTTTATGCATGATGGTAACCTCTTCTCTTCAGATAAGCTATGCAAAACTTGGTAGCCTTTAACGTCTTTAGTTGGTAACACATATGTGCAGGAAGCTGAAGATGATGGTAAACGCAGTTCCAAGCGGCCTGATCTAAAAGCGATTTCTAAGGCATGTATTTCTTCATAAGTTCACATTGGTTGTATTAATACTCCTATTACATGTGATACCAACTTGAATGCTTTTGACCAGATCTATATACTTGTGTGCTTGAGCTAGACCAAAATAATGTTGAGATTCTCCAATAACTCTGACCTTTTCCGTGGCAATTTGGTAATTTACAATAATATTGGTATCTACTAGTAGATTGGGGGTGGGGGTGGGTGTGGGGTGGGTTAAATATGACACTTTTAATTGCTTTATCAAATCAATCTGTGATTGACTGCCACTTCTTCCGACTTATTAGCATGATAGTTCAAATACAATAGGGTGACTTTTATTTGGGACAAGAATCCAAGTAGATATATCACTCAAAATACAAAGTTCAGTTTGATGGTTACAAAATCAATTTAATGTAACTTTTGAAGGGTGAAGGCGTATTGCTCAGTCTGTTAATTTTGATCCAGTGCCTTCAAATTTATATGGAGTCTGTTCAAGACTTGTGAACTTCTGCAGTAATCTAAGTGACATATATAATGAAGCCTTTTGTATGCTCTAGTATCAGGTCGCTCAAATTTATATGGAGTCTGTTCAAGACTTGTGAACTTTTGCAGTAATCTAAGTGACATATATAATGAAGCCTTTTGTATGCTCTAGTATTAGGTCTTCCCAGCCATTTATAATCGAATGGTTCCTAGTTCTCCTTTCCTTTATTTTATGTCATTTGATTGTGTACCAAGTTAAAATGATGAAAAACTTGAGAGATTGGCAAATGTGACATGATTCTCCAATGTTGCATGGATTAGATTCAACTTTTTTAATATTGAAACTAATAATGCCTATCCACATGACCAATAATAGGTATTATAGATCTCAGCAGTCAATCCTCATTTTTTTTTAAATTCTAATGCTAGAGATGTAATATAGTCTATTTTTTTATTGATCGGTATTCATAGCCTATCTTTACATTTGTTTGACCTTAATTCCTGTTAAAGAAATGAACATATTTAGCACCCATGTATGCTTTTGTAGTGGTCTCGAGGAAAAATTTGAGTAGGAAGAGTAAGGAAGTAATGAGAAAAACGGTAAAAATGAAACTGTCTATCATTTTGAATTGGACTAAAACGGAAATCTTGCAACAAACAGTTGGATAAAGGATGCCTCTTTTTTATTAAGATCAATGACTTGAAACTACTTTCCCATTACTGAGCTCTAAGGTTACCAATCATCTTTTGTTTGTTAGTAGTTTTGAAGTTATTTTAATTATTGTGCAAGAACTTGTATTCCATTTATTTCACATGTGTGTACTGATTATTAACGAGAAAAGCTTGCAGATGATATCTGAAAAGGAGGTTTTGAATCGTGAGAGAATTGGCTCCATTCCAGGTTGATAGTATACTCTTATCATGTAGTTATACGTCTCGTGATATGATTGATTTATCAAATAATGGTTATTTTTGTATGATTGTGAATTATATAAATCTCCACTTGGTTCTCTCAGGAAAACCACTTTTTGCTTCTAGAAGCTTACTTTCTATTTGAACTTTAGGTACCCATATCATAGGATATTTTGCTTATTAATCTACTCCCTCTGTCCCAATTTATGTGGTACCTTTTCCTTTTAGTCCATCCCAAAAAGAGTGTCACCTTTCCTTATTTGTCAACCATTTCACCCTATTGGGTCCCACTTAACACTTTTAGAAAAGTATGCTAAAAGTAAGCAATAAAGTGACTTTAATAAGCGCAATTTGGTAAACATAACAAAGTCTTCCCTTATTCCTTAGTGCCCGGTCAAACGGTGCCACATAAATTGGGACGGGGGAGTATATTTTTGTTTTATATTGAAAAGAGTTTCTTTTCATATTTAGTTTGTATATATATAGGTTAGCAACTGAGATTCCAATCCACTTAGTTTTGCTTTGGTGGTTATCAATTTTTTTAATGTTAATTACACTAAACTTCCATTTTCGATTAGATCCGACATAGTGCCTACCTTCCTCAGAAAAAAGTTTAGATACATTTAAACGGTGTAGAAAAGATATGTGCACCTCATATACTCTTATCAATGCAACCTAAAGAGAACACAGTTAGTTCTCTCAGTTTCCACCTCTCTCACTCGGATTTTCACATGTATTAAAAGGGCTCAATGATATCAGTAGAGACTGAAGTAGCTTTGTCTAACAATGATTGGCCTTTTGCTTAACATTTTTTCTTCTTCTCTTAGTCTTGCTAAGTCTTATATTTTTGGTGATTGTTTTTGCTACATCATTTTTTTTTTTGAACTGGATCATCACTAATATTTTTTGGCGATTGTTCTAATGGAAATATCTATGGCCAAACGGATACTTAGTCTTTCTGGTCAGTGAACAGCCGTTGTTCGGCAAGTACATGCTACGGTCAGTTAGTGTCATGTCGGTGCATTTGGCTATTTAATGACACATTTTCCATTAACTAGTTGGTGTCTCATTGTTAACAACCGCACTCTACTTTCCATTCAGCATCATGTTACTGTTCAGCTACATGCCCACTGTTCAATTAGCACTTTGTCAGCGCCTCATAAACGTCCACTGAGATGTCACTGTTCCGATAGCAACCACACTATTGTTGAAAGTCAAGAGAGATGTTGACTTAGTAAATATGTCAATATATGCTCCGTCATCTTCTATTTATTGTGTTTACACATGAATTTGTAATTACTACTGTACTATATTGCGCCCCTTGCTTAAGGGTTTGAAGTCATGAAGTTTACCATATGAAAAGGAAAAATAAATAACTTTGTTCTCTCTCTCTCTCTCTCTTAGATTTCATGGACCCAATATGTTACCTCAACATGTAGTATTAAACAAATATAATTTCTTGCGTTTGAGTCAAACCTGTACAGTGAATACAAAGGGAATTTTTTTTAGTTTGATCATGCAATTTACAGATCTTTTTACGCAGCATGTAACCTTTTTCTTTTTCCTGAATGCAATAGAAATTGATTAACTATCTGAGTTTTCAAACAAAATAAATGTTTGCATTTTGATCAAATGTACACATCTATCTATGGTATACTTTGGCTCTAGAGGATGAAAACTTTGATGATGCTGAAGTGGATCAACAAGTTTCTAATATAACTCATCTAGAGATTAGACCTTTAACTTAAGCGTCAAGTAACTTCCAGGAAGCCTGTACGACATTAGTGTTTGTTCCTGTCCTTTACGTTTGAAAATCCAGTCAATCTATATGGTTTAACTGGTATGTTCTGGAATTAAATTATGTTTGGGTGGCTGCATCTGTAAGAGAATTTTAGCTTTACGTTTCTTGTGGCAGGCATTGATGTTGGTCATCAGTTCTTTTCGCGTGCTGAGATGGTCGTTGTGGGATTCCATAACCATTGGCTAAACGGCATTGATTGTGTTGGGCAATCTGCAGGGAAAAAAGGGGTATATCTTTGGCATTTGAGTTTGAAAAACAGTCAACTAGCTAACATAATTTCAATCTTGAATTATGATATTCTTCCTTGAACAGTCATAGTGAAGTGCATTGAATTATTCCCTACAGATATGCTTCATAAGTTTCCATGGGATGTAACCGTGGAAAAATGATAAAATCAACTATTAAGTCGTATAGCCCTTCGATGTGAAAGGTTTTCTCTCGGTGCATTGGATTATCGTTTAACTGCTCGTGACTTAAGTTGTTACAGGGAATTCAGTTCATTGCTCTATATTTTATGATAATAAAATAATACTGAACTCTTATTGATCCTCATATGTGAAGTATCCATTGCTTTTGTTGTAAATTTACCCACATGAGCTGCTGAAGGCAATTCTGTTGTATGGAGGCTAATACATATCTTCTCTACTCTATTACAGTATATTTTCCCGAATGTCTTCTAGATTTTTCTTTCTTTCCTTTTTGTGTTATTAACTTTGGTTGTTGCCTTTTAAAATATGTTCCCTTCACATCACTAGGAGTACAAAAGCTACAAATTGCCCCTTGCGGTATCCATTGTTGTATCGGGACAGTATGAGGACGACCAGGACAACTATGAGGAAGTTGTCTATACTGGTCAAGGTGGCAATGATCTTCTTGGTAACAAGCGGCAAATAAAGGATCAAATCATGGAACGGGGTAATTTAGGGCTTAAGGTTCGCTTTTTTCTTCTTTCTTTGCAACTGTTTTTTTATTATCACCTTTTATTCTGAATTTAATATATTATTTTCTGTTTTGGATGTGTGATAGGTTAGCTAACACTCCTTTTGTCCCAGTTCATGCGACTCTGTTTTCATTTGGGATGCTCCAAAATGTTTGATAAAGTTCCATTTCTATAGAAATTTCACAACTGTCAAGAATTCAAATACATTATACTAGTCAAATTCTAAACCTAGATGTGTTGTTTCTCTATCTAACTGATTTTGCAAACAACCTTTGCTTTGATTTTTTCTTCTACTATGTTTATCTAAATCAGATTTAACATCTTAATCCGTACTAAGACAAATAACTGTTTTTTAAAAATGTGAAAAAGGCAGTAACTCTTATGAATGAGCATTAAAAGAAAGGCTCATTTTATCCTCTCTTCTTTGTGCTTTCTCAAGTATAAAAGTCTCGAGAACCACACAAGACAAAGTGCCATGACCCTATTTCTGATCAAGCCGTGACCGGCGCCCGGTGCCTTAACTTGACCGAGTGGATCATCTTGATTTTTTAATATGTTCTTATTAAAAAATACAAATGTGTCACTAAATGCAGTTCTTTGAAAAATAAATATAGTATTTGGATCTCAAGTTCAAGTAAACATTATGAAAATTTATGTAAATGTGTTTATGCACTTTCTTATCATTGTATGGTATATGCATAATGTGAATATATAACCCACATTCTATGACTTTCTATGAGCTTCTAAGAATCTGAAATCTAATACATAGTCAATGGGGCATTCCTCGAGAATAATAATAATATATTTAAATATAATTAATGTTTGGAAAGGAAGAGCTACCGATGGAATGAAATCAATGGAGCCTATCAGCTGAGCCTGAGAGATCTTCCTCTAGCCACAAGTTTCATTACCTGCACACTCAACACTTGCCACGTGACATGGCAGACCCAAACCGGCTAAGTATCTCCAAGGGTACCCAATAAGTCTCAACATTCTCTCCTCACTAAATTTAAAACGAGCTTTAAATAAACATGTGTGCAATAACATAAACTCTGAAAGGGAACGGTTAATAAAAACTTATTATGTAAATAATATCACATTTAAGCAATCACCACTTACTATTTCTTAATTAAGTACATTTCTTTTTGCTTTTAGATATAGCTGCAGTCGACTTAACTTTTCTTAATTTGTAACTCTTTATATGGTTACTCGTAGCCCTTTATACGGCTACCAAATCTTTTGTGCCTCGTTATTGCAATATTTAACAACCCTTTGTTCGGCTGCTGATAACTCTTTAAACGGTTACCATTCATGTGGTGTCTCATTATGGCAAAATTCGTAGTCCTTTGTTTGATTATTAGCCCTTTGTACGGCTACCATTGAATGTTGTGTCTCATTATAGAAAAATTTATTACCGTTTATATGATTATTCGTAACCCTTTGTACGGATACCATTTCATTGAAGTCTGTCCAATCTTCAAGCTTTGGACTTTAATGTAGTTATGACACTTCAAACACATCATAGTGTTCTTAACATTAAAGCATAAAAAAAATCAGATCATTACATGTTTCATAGCAAGTACAAAGAAAACTTCAAACTTGCTTAATTTCATCAATAACTGTGAGCATGGAGGCATGATTTGGAAAGCTTAAAAGAACACTTCTTTAATAAATTTTTAACATGTTAATCTTATCTCAACAATCATGGATACTGTGACCTTACTCGCTCTAATTAAACTCACCTTATTCTCTTTGAAACTGAAAATCTTGGTACTGGGTATCGAACCCGTGTGCAGGCTGGCCTTGCCCGCACGACAACAATTTCGAACACCCTTAACCACTGGGCTATTTCTCCTATTCATTTAAACTCACATTATTAGTCAAAAACATTTAATCAAAAAATCTTTCGGGCATGATTTTCGTGAGAAAAGAACTTTAGTAAAGACAAGTCTTAACTCACCATAAGATTCTTCCTTTCTAGCAAGGTTAACTTTTACGTGAGCCAACAACAATCAACTATTCAATCTACATCATATAATGTAATCAATACACATCTGAATCTCAAGAAAATTCAATTTCACCCAACTCAAAACTCCAATATCAATATCTCACTCGCCACTTAATTCCTAATTCATATTTGAAATCAGAAATAATCATCCCCGTATATTATTGGCAATAAAAAGCGAAGACAGAAGGATAGCATAAGAGAAGAAACTTACTCGCACTGCGTCAACGGCGAAACTATGCTTGCATAACTCAGCAGAAGCTTTAATATCTGTGCCTTTTTCCTTGCTTCTGATTACAATTCGTTTGGTTCTCCTTGTTTCCTCATTGTTGCAAACCAAATTCCCAAACCCCCAAGTTCTTTGCTCATAGTATTGAATGCAGCTAAAGGATGCTTGAAGTAAATTTGGCTTTTGTTGAAGCTTGCTAATGTGAATAAGGGTTCCAGTACCCTTTTAATTTAAGTCACTTCACTTTGTGGGCTTTGGTCACTTGGCAGCCCCATAGAATCCCTTTAATTAATTTTTTCTACCCTTTTCTTTTGTGTGACTATTTTTCCACTTCAAACTACTTGTTATTTCTAAACACTTTTTTTTTGGATCAAGTAAAAGATTTCATTGATAAATATTCAAAAACACTTTGTATAGGCCATGTGGATCCTTATATCTCTCTCGAGCACATGTCCTTAAATCCTTTATTATCAAAATTGTAAGCCCAGAAAGTTACGGGGCTTTACACAAAGGGAGACTTATAGAGAAAGGGGCATGTTGTTCTCTGGTGAACTGAGTCTTACCTACACTGTGTGAGTCCATTTCATGTGTTTAGTATGGGAAATAGGAAATGTCACCTGACTTTCATTTCTTTTGCTTTAGAAACAGTGAAATACACTTGATACTGTTCTGTTATAAAATCAATTAGTATTACTTTTTTTTTTTTTGAATAAGTCAAATATTAATGCTTAATGCTCTTCTACCTTTTTGTTTGTCGGACAGGATTAATGCATTTCCTTTGCTGTCAATTTTTTTGTCTAACAATGAAGAATAAGCTAAGTGGGGATGAGTGGATGAGTGGTATTTACCTGAATAAGCAGTGAGAAAGATGCTCAATTGTAAATCGTGTGTTTTGAGTTTTTTTGTTGGGTTGTCTCACTGAGAAAGAAAACATAAATTCGAATAAGTTTTTTTTTTAATTAAGGATGTGGGAATATACTGGGTATGTTGTTGTTATTGTTGTAAGGATAACAAATAAACCTTAGATAAAAACACAAAGCTTGGAAATGTTTTTTCAGCAGCAACTTTTCCGGTGAGATTTTGGTGATCTGTCTGATATTTTGTAATATGCAACTCAAGTTGGTTTTCCTTTCCCACCTTGAGTTGGTGAAAATATTTCTAAAGAGGTGTCTTTTCCTTTCTTATTCTCTAGTTTGACCAATTACAAAAGTAAATTTTGCCACATCCTAATCTTGGCTATAAAAACTCTTCCTACCTATTAAGTAGTTATTTTTTCTATTCTAACAATCTTCTATTTCTTTTGCAAACTTGACTTATGCATTTAAAATTTAAATACATCATGTTCTTTCCCTATGTTAACCTGGAGGTGTGATTAAAATATGATAGTGATCAACTGGTCAAATTTTGAAACTGGTAACATGTATTTATATATATATATATATATATATATATATATTAGATCTGCACCATAACAGTGCTATCTATAATTACAAAACCTAACCATGCTTAGGACTACTGCTTCACAAGGAACCTATCATTTCAACTAATGATTCAGTCTCGTCTACATAGTTTTCGTTACACCAAAAATAAAACAAAAGAATGCAATTCATCTTGACTTTCTGCACAGAATTGCTTTTGTCTTCAAAAATTCTATAGTTTCTCTCCTTCCAAATTGTCCACCATATACAAGCTGGGACAAGTTTCCACCATTTCTTTTGTCTCACTGCACCACCATTATAGTTCCAGCACTTCAATAAATCAGAGCTTGTTGCTGGCATAGACCATCTTAGTCCTACCATGTTCAAAAAAAATTGCCACAATTGTCCAGTTATAGGACAGTGTAGAAACAGATGGCTATTCTTTCTCTGGCTGCACCGCACATACAACATCTATAGCATAGATGAAATCCCCTTCTTCTTAAGTTTTCCTGAGTGAGGCATGCTTCTCTTGCGACAAGCCAAGAAAAACATAAAACTTTGTAAGGGGCCTTTGTCTTCCAGATAAACTTCCATGGCCACTGGTCAGATTGTGCGTTTTGTCTAATCTGGTAGTTGTATGCAGATTTGACAGTGTAGACTCCATCACTTCCCGGTTTCCAGCACAAAGTATCCTCAGATTCTTTGAAACCTTGGAAAGATTCCAACGTCCGGAACAAGTCCACGGCTCTTTCCAATTCCCAATCATGTAACAATCTTCTGAAAGTGATATTCCACCCATGTACTCCTTTAGCTGATTCAAGGTTAGCATCTGGTAAAGTAGCAATATTGTAGAAATCAGGGAACAAAACTTTTAGAGAACCATGCCCAAGCCAGTTGTCATGCCAGAAGAGAATTTTCCTCCCGTTGCCAACTTTGAAGCTGATATTTCCAGCCAAAGATGACCACAAAGATCTAATGGCTCTCCAAACTCCAACTTCAAAGGGACGGTTCACAGTATTGGAGCACCACTGGTCATCTTGGCCATATTTATCATGCACAAACCTCCTCCATAATGCATTGGTCTCCAAGTTATATCTCCATAACCATTTCATCAACAAGCTTTGATTATGGGCTTTGAGATCTCTAATGCCGAGTCCTCCATCCTTTTTGCTGGTGATGAGGCAGTCCCATTTGACCAAATGGATTGCTTTCTTTTCTTTGTCGCCTTGCCATATGAAATTCCTCCTTAAGGAGTCTAATCTTTTCAAGACCTTAGAAGGGATAGGAAACAAAGTCATGACATAAGTAGGGAGAGCATCCAATACACTATTGACTAGAATGACCCTGCCACCCAATGATAAATACTGCCCCTTCCAGTTAGCAAGCCTTTTTTGTTGTTCAAATTGGTGCTTTGTTGAAGTGATTTATATAGTAACATTTATTGTTCTATCTGTTCATAGTATTCATGCTGTGGTGTATTGCGGATAAAGTTACAGCTTTTAGTAGGGGTGGCAATTTAGTACTTCGGTTTTAGGTTTTTCGATTGTATATACCAAATACTGAACCAAAGTTAGTTAGGTCCGGTTTTTCTTGTTTGGTTTCTGTTCAGTTTTTTGGTATGACCTTGGTATATTAGACTATTTTTCTGCTTAATCAGATTTTTGTATAAGGGAGCTACGGACATTAGCAGCTTAACTAATATACAGCAACTAAATCCCTTTGGACTATAAAATTCAATACAACATTTTTTTTTTGAAATTGGTACTATGACTACAGCAGCAACTTTAATTACAATAGTTTGGTACTCCCTCCGTTTCAATTTGTTTGGCCTACTTTCTATTTTAGTACGTTTCAAAAAGAGTGCCTCTTTCCTTTTTTAGCAATTTTTCAATTTTAATTTTCCACATGGCATGTTTAAGACCACAAGATTAAAGGGCATTTTGGTACATTTGATATATCTTTAATTTCTAACCACAAGATTCAAAAGTCTTCTTTACTTTCTTAAACTCCGTGTCAAGTCAAAATAGGCCAAACAAATTGAAATAGAGGGAGTATTTCGGTTTCTTTCGGCGAAACCAAAATACCAATATACTGAAACTTTATAACTGAAAACTGAACTGAAGTCCGTATTTTTCAAAATCAAAACCGAAGAACCAAATTAATTTTGCGCGGTCCTTTTTTTTATCCCCACCTTACTTTTTAGGACTTTGATTGGTATTTTTTAGCACTTTCCTACGTTTCTGCTGAAAGCTTCACAACTAATGGTGTTTAGTTTTTCTTTTTCGACTAATTTTGGTGCTTATTAGTTTTTTGAAGTCCCTATGAGTGGTCAAGTTGTTGAATCTAGATGGCTTGCTTTCTGTTTGCAGAACTGTATGGAGCATTCTGTACCTGTAAGGGTTACACGTGGACATCGGTGTGTGAATAGTTATGTTGGAAAGGTTTACACCTATGATGGCTTGTATAAGGTAATCAATATCTTTTTTCTTCATCTTTGAATCCCAGAAAATTTCTATATGAAATATATTGATGCAGACTGTGCTTGTTAAAGTTGAGGCATATTTCTATTTGTTAATTTGCAGTTTGTCAGTCAGAGCTTCCAGTTGATTTGCAGTTCTATATTTTGGGCTGGGTTAAATGGGTCATTTTAGAGTTAGTATGTACTTAAACTGCTGTTGCTACTTGCTAGCAACACAACTGGAACTAAAGATAGAAGAGAAAATGGAAGCAACATTCAATCAACATATGGATGTGTGGGTGTTGGCTATGTAGGGTGATTTAGGAATTTCAGTGGTTTATATGTGCTTAATCTCATGATATTGGACCATTTAGTCAGGTCAAATATGGATTCTGTAGGACTGACCAATCTATCAGATATTTCTCTAAATGGGCTATATGGCCATCAATTTGAAAAGGAAGAGTACAGAAAGAAAGGGATAAATAAGTGATGTCACTTTTCAACCTTCTGTTTGTTTCCGTCAATGTTTTTGGTTTCTTTGAAATTGTGGTGGTGTTGATTTTGGGTGCTGTTCAAATCTTAAAACATTGAAGTATTACAGTAGTTCAACTTTCTTTTGCAGGTTGTAAATTACTGGGCGGAGAAGGGCATTTCTGGATTCACCGTCTATAAGTTCCGATTAAAGCGTATTGAAGGACAACCTGTGTTGACCACCAACCAGGTTTCTTTCCTTTTTAACTGGACTTCTTTTGCAGTGGTATTTTATGGTTTAATTTTAAGTTTTTGTTCCTGTGCCTAAATAGTAAGTGTCCTTTTTGCACTCTGAGATTTTCTGCTTGGAGTTTGGGAGACTGCAAAACAATGAATCTATGCTTTTTTAAAGTAGAAACTTCGAATTTGTAATTTCACTGATGACCGTATACCTTTATTTCTTGAGTTTGTTATCTGGAAAGATCAAGCTATTTATTCTTGTCAGCCTTTCTTCTCTAGGTCATCCACTTGTTTTACATTGTCTTTGTGTCACTTCTAAAGGTACAGGTCCCTCCAAATTTGAAGCTTTCACATGGTTAAGTTCATGGTAGGCTACACACTTGTGATTTAGCTCTAATTAGAGGGGAAAATAATCTATTTTCTCCTAGATGATTTCCAGAAGGCTTAGGCACCACGTGTTTTGGCAACTTTGGAGAAACAAACCAAATGATGTGTTGCTAATTCTTGTATACAATATAGAATAAGTATGCATATATGTATGTATGTATGTATGCATGTATTTATATCGGAATCAATCTCTCTACCCAGGGTAAGGTCTGTGTGCATCCTACCCTCTCCAATTCTCACTTGCGTGATTACACTGGGTATGTTGTGGTATCTACGTCACGACCCAAATTCCATCTAAGCCGTGAATTGTGATGACGCCTAACCCAATCCATCAGGCGAACTGATCATAATAAAGCTAACAACGCAGAACTATTTGATACAACCCCAAGAAGTTGTGTCACAAATCATGTTCTACTAAAAATGGGAAAGTACAGTTAATATAGGAATTACAAGATTGATTTGTAGTACAAATCAAACTCATACCTGCACAAATGAGTGTAGTCATTATAGCATGAGTATAAAATCAATGAGTACTTCGATCGTTTGTCGAAAGTAGTGGTATGGCTTACCTAAAGACACTTGTCAACCTATACAAAAGCTCTCTCTTGAACTCTGCAATAACTCAAACTCATAACTCAAAATCATACTTGCACACATGGGTGTAGTCATTATAGCATGAGTATAAAATCAATGCGTACTTTGATCGTTTGTAACGAAGTAGTGGTAAGGCTCTACCAAAAATCACTTGTCAACCTATGCAATTATATCTCCAAAAGCAATAATATTGAAGTGTAGAAGCAACACAAATAAGTATGCTCGACCAAAGCATATAAAGATATGCACAAATAGAGCTGTCTTAACTTTCCAAGTTTAATGCATGTACCAAATGCACCCAACAACATATATGATGATATACACAACCCAACCCATTTATATGAAATGCCGAACACGAGTCAAAAATTGATATGCATCGTAGACTCATAAGGAATGTATTCCTATCCTCACGCCGCACGTACAACTTAATGTGGGACAACACATGTGCCATAACATAGTCTGCACAAACAACTCACATGTCATGACATAGTCCGGTCAGACTCATGTGCCTTAGGAAGACTAGCAAATCACATGCCATGATGCGTGACTAAGCAACTAAATATGAAATCAAATATGCACATAGCTCATAATGTTAAACTAACATGAATCATGATGCCTTTGACATTATACTAGCATGGTATGATGCACAAAGTAGTCATGCCACATAAAGGAATACATAAGACGCGTATGTCAACAATACCCTATATATCTTATAGCATTTATAACCTCGGTATCCGCATATACGCTTGTCACCATGCATACTTCCCCCCTCAATACTTTACTAGTAGTTGCTTTCTATTTTGAGCTAAGTGCTAATGTAGCACTACAAAAGTAGGGATTTCACGTTGTCCTTGGTTTTTTTGTTTATTACGATTAATGATGCAATCACCTTCATGCAGAAATAAAATTCTTATGGTACTAAGCATAATAGCTAAATATTAGTTACCTTGGTCTTGCCTACCATTCTACTTGGGTTTTGAAACTGGTGTCCTTGTCTTATGTCATAAATGATGTGTGAACTACCCATTGGGTTAGTGAGCTAGATGCAACTATGGTTAGTGAGCTTGTCTTTGTCCTTGTCTTCTGTTTTATCTTCTTTGAAGCATCATCTCTACTTTAGTTAGTGAGCTAGATGCAACTATGGTTAATTCAGTTGTGCAATTGGCTTAGCATTGTGAAATCCTGCAGCTAAATGATGTCATTTTTATTTGTTTATCCGTGCACCTTTAGTCACTTGACATAGTACTAATTGACGAGACTCACAACGGAGTTAACGCTAGGCGGAAGGTTTTGGGACAAACCTTGGAGTCTAAAGGGTTCAGTTTGAGTAGGACCAATACTCAGAACTTGGAGTGCAAGTTCAGTGATGCAATGCCTGAGGTTGGCGTAGAAGTGGGACTTGATACACAGAATCACCAAGAGATTAAGTATCAAGTATCTTGGGTTTTGATACAAGGAAATGGGAAAATTGACGATGATGTCACTCATCGTACGGGAGCGGTGTGGAGAAATGAAGGCTTGCCTTCGGAGTCCTGTGTGCAAGAATGTACCACTAAAACTTAAAGTTATGTTTTACAGGGTGATGGTTAGGCCTTCTATGTTTCATGGGGCGGAGTGTTGGCCAGTTAAGAACTCTCATGTTTAGAAGACGAGAGTAACGAAAATGAGGATGTTGAGGAGGATATGTGGGCATACTATGCAACATACGATTAAGAATGAAGATATTTGGGATAAGATGGGAGTGACCTACACGGTGGACAAGAGTAAGGAGACGAGGTTGAGATAGTTTGAGCATGTGAAGATGCCTCAAATAGGAGGTTGAGAGTTTGAGCATTTGAAGATGTCTCAAATAGGAGGTTGAGAGTTTGAGCATGTGAAGATGTGAAGATGTCTCAAATAGGAGGTTGAGAGTTTGAGCATGTGAAGATGCCTCAAATAGGAGGTTGAGAGTTTGACACTGGTGAGTTTAAGGAAAGGTAGAGGTAGGCTGAAGAAGTATTGCAAGAGATGATTAGATAAGACATTACGCATCTTCAACTTAGATAGGAAGACATAGAGGTTGCGGATTAGGGTCGAATGTTAGTAGGTAGTGGAGCGATCTCTCGCTTTTCGGTGGGTTTGGCTTGGGTGGTAGTTTGTTTGTCACACCATATTTGTTTCTCCTTTTATAGCAGTACTGCAGTAGTATCAACAATATTCCCCTAGTTGCTTGTCCCTCAATTTTTGTTACTACCTGTTGTTTCTTGTGCTTCGGTTATTACAATATTTTGCTATTGCTACTGTTTCTTTTCCCTGAATGCTATGTAATGCTTTCTCTGTTATTTGCTATGTCTTCTTAACTTCTGTGTCCTTTTTCATACTGTTCTGAAGTATTTGAGCTGAGGGTCTTTTGTAAATAGCCTCTCTACCTCTACGAGGTAGCCCATTTGTGGGATTTTGTTGGGTATGTTGTTGTTGCACCTTCAGTCACTTTTTACTTTCCTTCGACTGATCAAATATTAAATTTTTCATATTAATTTGCTTGTCATATGCAGGTACATTTTACTCGAGGCTGTATTCCCAACTCCATTTCTGAAATACGAGGGTAAATAAAATAAAACTTATTAATTATCTGAATTGAATTAAAATAAGGCAAACACTAAGTTTTCTGTATATAGGTTGGTATGTGCGGACATTTCAGGTGGACTGGAGGATATTCCCATTCCCGCAACTAATTTAGTTGATGATCCACCGGTAGCACCGACGGGCAAGTACCTATGTCTTGATATTATGCTGTTCTGATGGCTTTCTTAATTCTTCCTTCCTCATGTGCAAAGACTTTCATGTTTGTGTAGAGCATTAATGATAATCTAACTTATATAGATGACTGGCTGAGCTTTGTGAAAAACAATCATTGTGTTATTTATGCCACCCCCTTCCCACGAACTGTCGTGGTATTTCTCCTACACAATTACAATCCTCATCCTCCTAACTCTTTCTTAATTGTTTCCTTATTTTTTATTATTACGTTATTTTGACTGAATGATTAGAATTCTTAATCCATTGAAGGAACTTATTTCAAAAGACCTGCATATCCCTTTGTTTTCATGCACATTTTGCTATAAATATTGTTAAGAGAGGAAATTATTAATATGGTAAGAACCCATTCCTTGTATATAGAGGAAAAGGTTCAGAATCCCTATAATTGTGTACTTAGGAATAAGAACTTTTACGAATTGTTTTTCTTTGTTCAAGAATTACTTGCATACTTTCCTTTCTTTTTCGAGATTACTTATAAACACCAAATAAACCCAACATGTTTGAGGGAATAATAAAGCAATTCATTCTCAAACATGTGAGCACTTAGACATACTGCTTATAGGATCCTGAATGATCGGTCTCAACTCCGTGCCAAGTCAAAACCAGATGGGCCAATGAGTTTCTTCTTTTCATCTTCCCTTCAGTTAGAACACATCTCCTCTCTGGAAGTCGGTGCTCCTCCACATTCATCATTGCTTATCTTTCTGGGAACTGTTACAGTGCCACTATCTCTTCGGAGACCAGCATTGATACTTTCCATTATAGCCAAGAGTTTGGATTTCTACTCTGAGAAGTCTTTCTTCCTGCTCCAAAAATGTGATTGCTTCTCTACTATGAATTTCTTTTCCTACTCTGAATCTTCATCTAATTCTTTTCTTCTAAATAAGTTCTTTCTTGTTCCAAAGTTCCTTGACCTTCTCTTTTTCATTTTTTTCTAAGGACTACTCCTTTTCCAAGAAATCCTCTTTTCTTCTCATTCTTACACAAAAAACAATAGCAATTACTTCATTTTCTTTTTCTAAAAGAAAATGGTGGTTCAAACTAGTTGAGAATTCCGCCTTCACCAGATGCAAAAGATTGACTCCTCGTTCTATTACCCATGAAATTTATGTGTGTCAATCAAGTTGCAATACACATTACTTCGAATCCAATGTTTTAGGAAAGAACAAAGCATAAGAAGTTGACTATCATTTTATTTGACAAAAGATTGGATCTGGGTGCCTTATGATAGGTTTCTTCAACTCAAATGACCAATTGATAGGTATTGTTACACATCATTTTGTGGCTCCAAAATTGACTATATCTGTGGCGAGTTATGAGCTTGCATTATGTGCACTCCAACTTAAGGGGAATGTTAAGAACTTGAAAATTATAATTATGGCAAGAGCCCATTTGTTATATGAATAGGAGATGTTTGGAATCCCTTTAATTGTGTTAGCGGGAATAGAAATTACGTTCCTTTCTTTTTTAGGATTACTTGCATACTTTCTTTTCCATTTCTAGGATTAAATGTAAACATTCTATAAATCCCAACACTTTTGTGCGAATTGTAAAGCAATTCATTCTTAAATATCTTCTTTCTTTACAAAAATATCATAGTTAAGCAAAAGATTCATATAAGCAATACCAGTTAGTTAGCATTAACACTAAGTTATTTATTTCTCTTGCATTTATTTTGGTATTCGGCAAGCTTATATGTAGTCTAGTTAGGCATTTGTATGTAATTAAAGAGATTAGGTTTCGTGAATTATATTTCACGTAATGGATATATGGAGGATTTATATTGCTGACATTAACTAGTTTGGGATAGATTTTTGAGTGTTGAATTGTGATCATAGCAGATTGGTTTTTGATACTTGATGAAGGATCCCTGTTGCACTTTTTGCCACCAAGATAGTTCATACACTACTGTGTGGTATAATATTGCATTGTTCTGTCTCCATCTTACCTACTGCATGAATCCTTGAAGCTTTATCAATTTCTGCGGTAAATTGTTAAATGTGTTCTGATTTTTAGCTTTCCCTGATTCTTGTCGGTGTCATGTGAATGTTTAGCATGTGATTTCCATTTCAAAAATGCTTAGCATGTGATTTCTAATGGAAGTGGTAGGGTTAGTGGAGATATCAATACTGTAAACATCTTGCCAATGTGAAGTATAGCTCATATCCATTTGTGCCTATCTTTTTGATGTCAAAACTTTACACATCATTCAGGTTTCACTTATAGCAGGGAAATTATATGCGCCAAAGGTATAAAGCTCCCTTCAGCTCCCACAGGATGCAACTGTCGTGGTTCATGTCTTGATCCAAGAGTTTGTTCTTGCGCTAAACTCAATGGTTCTGATTTTCCCTATGTTCATAAAGATGGTGGAAGGTGAGTGCAGTATTTCAATCCTTTGTCAGAGTATGTTAGTTTAAATTAAAGATGAATTTCATTTACCTAGGTTTCTAACATCCACTTGTGCTTCTAATCTTACATGTTTACCTGCACACGAAATTGCCCACTGTCAAGGCATGATTGTCTAGGCCTACATGCTACATGTTTTATTCTTTATGATATTTGCACTTTGATCATCTCTTTCACATATAATAGTGCTCCTTCTTTTTCGCTTTTTGTCTATTCTTAATTTTTATAAGAATAGATATTTTCAGCTCTCTTGGGATTTCTAGGGGATTTACCAAGGTACCCCATTCAACTGCTCCTTTTCCTATTTGTGTTGAAAGTCCTCAGTTGACTAACTGAGAAAAATGAGAAAGGTGGTTTTATCAGGGTATTTGTTGTAGGCAATATAGCGGGATTTTATAACTCAATGTTCTCTCATGATGCTTTTATTTTTTATGGGCCTTAGGTTATACAGAACATTATTATGGTTCTATAAACCCTGAAGCTAGGCTTCATCAAAAAAATAGAAAAAAAGCCCTGAATCTAGGTGCAAACATGTTAACTGCTTTGCGGAAGCCTCACTTAGCAGGTAGTGCAGTCACCAAGACTCTTATGGCATATGTATTATTGCCAATGGCTGTTATCCTGAAGAGCCGTGTCAGTAAACAACAAGTATTTCATTTTACTTTAAACTTAATAGATTATTTCTGGTTTGTAAAACCAAGAAGTTTATAAGTTCCCTTGCTTATTATAATGGTATTTTATGGTCCCTGCTATTAAATATTTCTGATAAATAGAACAAAGACTTTCAAGATCCCTTTTATATGTATTTCCCTTATCTGATACCTGTTTGGTTTGTCTTATAAGTTATAACTGTGAGACAATTTCTTGCTCGTTAGGTCAGTGTAGTTATATGAGATAGCATACTGCAATGATAGGAGTGTTGTTTTAATTCATGGCAAGTGCTGATTGAGCTTTGTCTGGTACTTTACAGCAAAGCTGAGAGCTTATTAATATTCTGTTTGCAGTTGACTTGCAGTAGAATTCTTTCATCATATCTTTTATTTTCGGTATATTTTTCTTTGTAGACTTATTGAGCCAAAGGCTGTTGTTTTTGAATGTGGTCCGAATTGTGGATGCGGACCTGCCTGTGTCAACCGCACTTCTCAGAAAGGATTGAGATATCGGCTTGAGGTTTTTTCACTTGTCCATTATCCAGATTTCAGATTCTTCTATACAGAAGAGTGCTGCATAATCATTGTCTATGGCTGTTTCTTTGTCAACGGGAGCAGGTTTTTCGTACTCCAAACAAGGGCTGGGGTGTGAGATCATGGGATTATATTCCTTCCGGTGCAACCATTTGTGAATACACTGGTCTGTTGAAGAAGACGGATCAGATTGACCCCGCAGCAGATAACAACTATGTTTTCGACATTGATTGCTTGCAAACAATGAAAGGGCTCGATGGGAGGGAGGCAAGTGTTCAGATGTTTGATTGCTCAGATTTCCTTTTCCTGTTCTCTTATGTCATTTACATTTCTTCTAGGATTAACCAAAGGGCGTCTCCAAAACTACTATATTCGCCTGGACTTAATATAAAATTTAGCCGTGTACAAATTATCCAACTTTTGCGCTGTGTGATATTTTTGGCTGTTGCAGTTTTCCCAGAGATCCATCATGACAATAGCACTATTCTCCCATTTGGGCTTTGTTCTTTTGTTTGGTTTTGTCTTCTTATCCACTTCATTTTTTAATGTTCTTCTGCAGAGACGGTTGGGTGAGGTTTCTTTGCCGGGATACTGGCAGAAGGATGTTGAGAAGACGTCAGACGGAGGGCCAGAGTATTGCATTGATGCAGTCTCTGTTGGCAATGTCGCGAGGTTTATTAATCATAGTTGTCAACCTAATTTATTTGTTCAATGTGTGTTAAGCACCCATCATGACATTGGTTTGGCAAGAGTGGTGCTAATGGCAGCTGACAACATACCACCTCTGCAGGTTTCTGCTAAATCTTACTCCTTGTGTTAAATGAACTTGACAAAATTTATTCTATTTGTTTCTAATTGGATATCAGTGGTTAACTTTGGGTCCATAAATGGAAAGTGGGGTTGCTTAAGAAGATTTTGATCAAGAATAACGGGAAATGTTAAAGATCGACAAAAGGGTTACATGAGATAGATTCTTGGAGAGGAAACAGTGAGAAACTGTGCTGCAGCTTTTCTAAAGGTTAAAGTAATTATGCCCAAAGCCCCTCAAAATTTTGCCAAAGACTATTTTAGGCAGGTTGAATTACAGCCTCTCCAAATTTATGCCATCAGTTTGCACTATCTTGAAGTTGAATAATGTGCACGATCAATTTTCAACAAGTTTGTGCATCACGAGTATTAAATTGTCTCACTGTTCTCTTTGACTGGAAGCTGTGGCGTCAAAATTAACCGAGAACTTTAGCTTTATATGAAACTGTTTAGACCAATCTACAAGCTAGAAAAATTGCTTCTTACTTCAAGAAGAGGAGAAGACATCTGTTCGCCGAGTTTACGTGGAAGATGTTTCTCTTTTCTTTTCTTTTTTTGAGGTGCTATGTGCTTGTTGGTGACAGCAGTCAGGTTTGATTGTATGATTCAGATTTAGCCTGACCCTAAATACTAGAGAGGCTGGGTGAGAAAGAAGAGCAGAGGGAATTTTATCCCTTATTGAGCAATACTATAGTATGAAAAGCAGTACGAAGCAGCCTCTATAATATTAAGTTGCTCATTGTATTTTTTATGGTTTACCTGTAGGAACTCACCTATGATTACGGCTATGTGTTGGATAGTGTTATGGATGGTGATGGCAAGGTTAAACAAATGGCTTGCTACTGTGGAGCTGCTGATTGTCGTAAACGCTTGTTTTGATGGGATATGTAACCATTCTTTAGGTGTTATCTTTAGCGCACATTACAACATTTTTTGGGTTCCTATATGTTGATTTCTCATCATCTGCACTTCTACATAGTGGTTACCAATGTTGGGAAATTGCCTTGCTGTTAAATATTCTATTGCCCAATGAGAAAACGAACTTGTTCATTTGATTTCCCATTCATTGTGAATGTGCGTGCTTTTTGTTTAATATATAATTACCAAGCTCCTGTGATGAGATTTATTTAGGTAACAGGTTGAGTTGCTTTTATCATGTTCTGATTTTCATTGATCAGTCATCGATGGTGTTTTCAGCAAAATAATACTAGAATGTTACGTTACAGAAGGTGTTTTTGAGTTCGTATTGGGACTGTTCACATATGAGAATAAGACATTGCAATAGACGACTCATCTTCTGAAAACTAGTGGAGCTATTATTGTCCATGTACATCATCCTGGGCTTGCAGGCATGTAACCGAAATGACCGATTAGCAGGAGTGATCTCTCGTAATGTCCTGAAGAGTAAGAGGAAGCTCATCGGCAGAAATTCGTGCATCTAGGCTGCTGCTTCTCCTTTAAACTATGGATGGCCACTCGTAAGACAACGTGGAGGAAAGAGAGAAAAGAAGGGAACCACATCAATAGCGCCTATTAGTTAGGAGAAAAAGGAGGAACCCACTGGGAATGGGTGCAGTGGCTTGTCATACTCAGTGAAAAATGAGTGCATTGGCTTGATTAATCTCACTTGCAATGCATGAAACTTCATTCATACTTAATATTAATGACCCCCTCTAACTAATTTGTTTAATCAATTGTCATGTACTTATTTGAGTGTTCAACCAGCTAACAATATCACTCACTTTTCTCTAATATAATCTATTTGGTTTTTGATTAATGTAAATGAATTTTTCTCATTTGAAATAGATATTGGGACATTTTAAATTATGATACCATAAGTATTGCTTCTATGGAGTTTAACTTTATACGACAAACTTGAGCATTTTTTTAAAGGTTAAATTCTTCATCATTCAAACACCACATGAATAAATTTAATCATATCTTTATCGAAAATACCAATTTTACTATTATTTATTTTAAGATCGTACTGATGCTATTAAATAACTTTATGTACACTTAATAGATTGATATACTTTTGTGGTGCATTAGAAAAATGTACTTGATGATTAACCAAATCAAAACTCGTCATAACTCACTAAATCGGTTATACTAAATATCCGTTATCATTTTTGTATAGATTATTACTATTAGCCATTATTAAGTTAAAACAAACTTTTCAGAAACTTCAAGGAACTTTAAAATTCATATATGATCAAAATGCAATATTAAATTATAAACCTGTGAAACATAACTTTAAACTACTAGTAATAATTAAAAGAGTTTTTTAAAATCAATGTGATGTCTTTTTTTTCTAAGTCTCTTCCTCACCTTTTTTATTCGAGAGAAGTGGTAAAAACACCTTTGAACTATATGTGAATTATTACTTTAGTCCCTAAACTATTTTTAGCAATTAAAATACCTTCAAATTTGACTAAACGAACTTAAAATCACTCCTGAACTATATGTGAATTATTATTTTAGTCCCCAATTACTCCTAGTAATTAAAACACCTCCAAACTTGACTAAACGAACTTAAAAACACTCCCGATCTGCCACATTGCATAGCAAGTGGTCTCAACCTCACTAGGCGCGCGAGAAACTTATAAAAAAAATCACGTGGGCAGCCAACAGTAAAAAGCCTCATATTTAACATTTTTTATTAATTTTAAACCCACTCCAACTGTTAAAACCCTATCTTCTTTACCTATTTATAGTTTCATTCATTAAAACATTTTAAATCCCAAGCTTTTACTCAACAATCATTTTCTACGAATTAACCACAATGAAGAAGATGACTATGACTGAAAATACAATGAAAAGGAGCATAAAACATGATAAATTCTAGTAGCAAATGTCGGCGATGGAACCCTAATCCATATCCACGAACTGTAAAATCTAACACAATCCTAAATCAGATTTACGAATTAACCACGTTGGAGTATAAACATGTTCATTAGATCTAACAAATCAAGGTGTTTTTAAGTTCGTTTAGTCAAGTTTAGGGGTGTTTAATTGCTAGGAGTAGTTTGAAGACTAGAGTAATAATTCACATATAGTTCGGGGGGTTTTTAAGTTCGTTTAGTCAAGTTTTGGGATGTTTTAATTGTTAGGGGTAGTTTGGAGACTAAAGTAATAATTCATGTATAGTTCAGGGGTGTTTTCATTACTTTTTTTTTTATTTTTTCAGTCTCGAATACACAATTTTAAAGTGAAGAATATTTTACCATCCAAGCAATTTTTATTTTATAATTTATTTGATCAAATTTTTATGAGTTAAAAGTACTTATTTTGGAAAAATGAGAAGTTTGGCCAAGTTGTTGGTGGACAATTAAGTATTTACTAGTTTAGTGTACGTGCGTTGCACGTGTGTATCATGTTAATAATAAAATATGTATATAATTAAAGGAGGTGACAAAATATGAGTAAGATGTATTTAATAAGAATAATTTATCATTCCATAGCTCAAATATTTAAATGAAATTTGTCGGCAAGTTTAAGGAGCACCTGGTATATTTCGTCAATATATTACATTACTACATCTCATCTAAGTAGGAGTTTGACCATAAATATTATTCACAATATTTTGGAATACCTTTTTACTTTATTCCAGAATACTTGTTTGGCCATGAAAATCAAAAATATATTCTGGAATATATTTTCACAATTTTTGATTTTTTTGAAAAACACCTCTTGAGGTGTATTCACTATTTTTGGATTCAATTTTTCTTCTCACTTTATTTTTAAATATTACACCAACTCAATAGTCTAAAATATTTTTGAAAATACTATGGTCAAATACAACTCCAACTCTATTTTCAACTTTAAAGTGAATATCAAATAAAGTGAATACGTTTTTTATTTTTATGGCCAAACGGGTCCTAAGTATCTAACATCTCTTCATAAACACTACAATATATCATATTGTCATTATACAAGAAAATAAATTAATAATTTTTTTATTAATTAAAAAATGATGTAACAAATATAAAAGAATTATGAAAATTTTAACATTAATTATAAATTTTGGACAATCATTTAAAATCTATTTTTCACGTATTGAATTGCAAACGCACTTTAGAAAAAATAATAACCATAATTCTAGTAATGCATAATTGCATATTGATATTATTTTTATTATACGTAAAATTATTAATGAGAATAATCAATTAAATTGCAACTACTTTTAAGTAAAGTAACTTTTCATATATTCATTGCATCGAATTTAACTTTTCGGTCATTTACTAAATTAATTCTCCAAAAACCTCTTGCCACATATTTTCTTCTTATTATATATTTAATTAGGTCTCTTTAATTTTTTCTTTTCATATATTTTAGGATTCAAATATAGTCAATATTATAAAAATAATTAAGCAATAAGTGTATGTATTTTATACGTGTATATTACATCAATTAATAATAAATATATATCAAAAGAATAAATTAGTATGTGTACGTTATATAATTAAGTACAAATTATTTAAAAAATAACATAAAACTTTAAGATACAAAGAGAAAAATGATAATACTTACTATCACACTAACAATTAAGAAGCAAAATTAAATGCACGAAACAAAATATCTCCATTGATATCAAAAGTCCAAATTATGTTGGTATTGATACATGAAACACACTCTAAACAATAAAGTAAAGGAAAAGCTAACTACATTATATGAGCATAATAATATAACACAACTATTTGTAACGAATTAAAAATAATATACAGAATTAGGGTAAGTAGAAGATGACAACCTAAAAATTGCGATAGAAAAAAATTGAAAGTCATCTACCAAGAGGCTAACGACATGAGTATGTGCATTGTGTTTAAGAGTCTGATCCAATTCAATATTTCTTCCTTTGGTTTGCTCTAATACTTATTTCATTGAACAAAAATATCATAGAATTATTAGCTACAAATTATTTAGCAACCTAGGCTCGTCAACATAAATCACAAAGTTTAAATTTAATACTACAATCAACTTTGATCAAGACTTTAAACTTCCTGCAAAATAAGTGTTGTCCTAGTTCTTACTTGTTTCAACAAACCCCCCAAGCCCTAATGCCTTATTGAGTTGAATCCAACTATTTTTCTAACTTCAATGATCCAAATTTTTTCAGGTTCTTTCATTTATTGGTTAGTCCTCTACCTCAAAAATAACATATCTAATATAATCTCACAAAGTCTAGAAAAGATAAAGTGTACGTAAACTTAATTACCCTTACGTAACCTAGAGGCTGAGAGGTTGTTTCCGTTCTGATAGACACTCGGTGGTTAATCCTCTATGTAGTATATCTTTTTCCAATTTTGATCAGTTAGTTCAGGAGATACTTGAGACTCCAGATACTTCCTCCAAAAAAACCCTAAAAAAAGAAAAAACTAATGCCTGATTGAGCTGAACCAACATACATTTTCATCAAACATATACACCAAAATTCATAAGAAAACAACGTAATTGCTGACGAACTCAAAGTAAGCACTAATCACAGCCCAAGCATCTTCTTAGGTCATCTCCTCTTCATCATCATCACCATTGTAGCATAAAGCAAAAATAAAAACTAAACCTAAATCAAATCAAAACAAATAGACAAACACAAGTTTATCCTAAAAATTATATATACTATGTATATATATAGCCACTGGCTACATGTCTATACGTTTACATAAGGAATAGGAGTTCTTACTCTTGTCATATATTTCAGGACTCCTTAAATATCATATCAAGCCGTCAATCAATATTAAATATATAAAATTAAAAAAAGCAGATGGTAGCAGAATAAAAATTATAATAAAATAATAAAATAATTGAGATATCATATAACAATACGATTAAACCTAACCTTTACACAAAATTCCTTAAATCCCAACCAAACATTCATCTACCATTTGTATTAAGTATGTAGTAAAAATAGGAGATAACAATAGAACAGAAACTATAACAAAGCAATATGAAAATCGAGATACAGGTGAACAATATAATTATACCTAACCTTTATATCAAAATTCATTAAAGCCCGACCGAACATTCATCTACCACCTATATTAAGCAGAAAAAATAGCAGATAGCTACAGAACAAAAACTACCATGAAACAATATGATAATCGAGACATCAAAATAATATGATTAAACCTAACCTTTACACAAAAATTCCTCAAAGGTCAACCGAACATTCATCGACCACCTGTATTGAATAGAAAAATAACACATAATAACAGAATAGAAATTATAACAAAATAATACAATAATTGAGATATTAGAACAATATGATTAAACCAAATCTTTATATAAAAAGCCATAATTGTGGATGGTAAGGAAGTGCACCGGCGGTGATAGTATGGTAAAAAGTTTGAGAATCAAGAATGAGGGTTTCATAATGGAGAGGGATTTTATAGTTGTAACAAATTAGGGTGTAGAGTTTTGTGAGTTTCAAATGGCATAGTCGGACGGCTATGTCCTAATTTGGATGAAAAGTAATTGAATTCTTTTGTGGCTTTAAAACTTGAATAAGACAATATTTAACAATATCAAAGTTAAAGAGCCGTATTCTTATTGTAATACAATTGCCAATAAATACTTGGAATAGAATTGTGTTTGAAATAAAAAGGATTAGAATTGCCGTGAGATATTTTATGTTATATATATTCTTTTGTGGCTTTATTATTATATTTATATTTAATATCATAATTATAATTGTATAATAATTGGAGAAAAAAAGTGAAAAGACAATTTTGTCTAAAGGAGAGACTTTTAATGAAGGGCAAAAAGTTCGAATCACATTATAAGGTGCTTCACACTTTTAATATAACTAGTTTAGAGTACGTGCGTTGCACGTGTGCATAATGTCAAGCCGTCAATCAATATGAAATATATAAAAGAAGAATAAATGATCGAAAAATAACAATTTGATTTCAACAATCAATGCACTATAACTCTTTTCAATTCTTAACCCGAATAAGTTGAAAACCACAATTACGAGCTAATAGCAAATATGTGGAGATGAATTTAATTAACAATCAAAATTTTGGAATAAGTACCTGAAATTATTTTGAATGCACGAAAACCTGCTTAAGTAAGAAAGAAAAATCAACTACAAAACAAAAACTCGATATAAGTTAATTAATATAACATTAACTTAATTCAAATAATCTTGAATAACTTTCACACGTTAAACATATAAAGAAAAGATAAAAAAACTCACACCGTCACACGTCAAACATGTCCTACATGATTAAAATTTAGTAAGCATATTTTTTATTTCAAAGTTCTAAATATTTAATAAATAATTAAATAATGTTATCTAATATGAAATCTATATTTTATTCATTGCACTAAATCACAAAAGAGGAGAAGGAAATATAGAGAAGTATACCTAGAAGAATCGATGGATATAATATTGAAACACTTTTTCCAAGTGTAACCATCATAAACTTTTATTTCAAAAATAAATAAAAATTGAATGGTCAATAAAAAAGAAAAGACTTCATTGGAAAAATATTTTTTTCAAAAATCATATAAAAGAATAGTTTAACACAAATGTAATAAAAGTGAAAAGTTATCAAAGCTATAGAACAACATAAATAAAGTTGGAAGAACTCATCTATGTTAAGAAGCAATTCATATTGAAAGTGGTAGAGATTAACAGTTCTTTTTATAATATTAGGTATAATATTACGAACAATTTAAATAAGGAGGTTATTAATATAGAGAAAAATTTAGTTGATTTTAAATTTTAATCAATATAAATTATTAAATATTAGGAGTTTTTACCTATTATAAATAACTACAAATTTAATAACAAATACTCCCCTATATTAGAAAACCTTTTACATATTTAGGAGTCTTTCCATATATTTTAGGAGTTTACTTTCCATATATTTAAGAAGATCAAATTTTTTCATATATTTATTATAGTCAATATTTAATTAAATAATAATTAGAAAAAATAGTAAAAAGACGATTTTGTCTAAAGCAGAGTATTTGAGTTGCACTATGTTTAGGCGCGTGACGCATGATTGATAGCTGATATGGATCTAACAGTAATATTACCATCTTTGACATCGGATTTCTTTAGGGTTTTCCATCCCTAAAATCGCCCAAGGAATTAGAATGGAGTGTAGTTGTGTATGGATTAATTTCAGTCCTTTTTGTGTGACTTTTATTTATGTGGCATTTTTTAAATATGTGAAGTAATTCTTTTCACAATAGAAAAGTGCCAAGTCATCATGTTGTGTCTGATGGGAATAAACTTGTGTATAATTTTATGTTCAATTGAAACAAGGCAAAGTTTGAGGAGCTGGATATGTGTTTGGCCAAAATAATAATTACTACTCATATCATAAGGTAAACAAATTTATTTTAGTAAGAAGAAAATTGCATAGGAAGATATTATGTAATATAGTAAAGTGGTTACAATGTGATATTAAGAGATTGATAATAAAACAAATTTAATTGCACGTGTTGCATGTGTGCAACACACGTACACTAACGTATGTCTCACATCAATCAATAAAACTATACGCCATAAAATATAATTATTAAAAAGTAGCAATTGATGCTAAATAAATACTTTATTATATTTTTTAATGATACAAATAAATAGTATACTGAAATATGTTATTGTTTTAGTATGGAATTTTAAAATAAATTTTTTAATATTTAAGCCTTTAAATCAAATATTAAAGATAATAATTTTAATTATACACATACGGATAATAAGAAGAAGCAATGGATAGTAACAAAACATAATTTGTAATAAAATAATACGATAATCAAGATATCAAAATAATACGATTAAACATAACCTTCACGAAAAATCCTCAAAGCCTGACCAAACATTCATCTATCACCTGTATTAAACAAAAAATAAATAATAAAAAAAATAACAGCTAGTAACAAAACATAAACTACAATTGACGTACATATGCCCAATATAAAAAAAATAATTTTAAAAGTTATTGGAAAAATAATTTCCCCTAAATAAGACTTCATCGGAGAACTACGTTGAGGATGTTATTGTATTGTTGTATTTAAGAATGATTTTAATTTATAGAAGTCCAATATCTTTTCGTCCAAGAAAAAAATACTTAAATATGGAATATTTTTATTTTTTCTTCCATAAATTATTATTTCTAAATATTAGTACTAATAAGTTTTCCATTTTTCTCTTATTAAATAACCGAAAAAGGGACCAATCGTGGGTAACAATGTGACAACTAAACTATTTTTTTTCTTCATTTTTTCGTGTGATTTGGCTATTATTACTTATTTTTTATTTTGCCTTTTTTGTCATGATATTTTTATTTTATTAAAAATAATTAAATAATAAATTTTAAAAAATAAACTTAAATGTTAAGACTTTTAATATAGTTCAAATAAGGAATGATTTAAGAAGTAGAATTCTAGTCACTTTTAAAGTATTAAATATTAGAAGCTCTTACCTTTTATAAATAAGTAAATATTTAATATTTATAATTTGAATTAATTTCAAAGTCCTAAATATTATGATAATAATTAAATGATAATTATTTGAGAAAAATAGTAAAAAGACGATTTTGTCTAAAGGAGAGACTTTTAATGAAGGGCAAAAAGTTCAAATCACATTATAAGGTGCTTCACACTTTTAATATAGTACTAGTTTAGTGTACGTGCGTTGCACGTATGTCTCACATCAATCAATAAAACTATATGCCAAAATATAATTATTAAAAAGTAGCAATTGATGCTAAAATAAATACTGTATTATATTTTTTAATGATACAAATAAATAGTATACTGAAATATGTTATTGTTTTAGTATAGAATTTTAAAATAAAAATTCTAATATTTAAGCCTTTAAATCAAATATTAAAGATAGTAATTTTAGTTATACACATACGGATAATAAGAAGAAGCAATAGATAGTAACATAACATAATTTGTAATAAAATAATACGATTAAACATAACCTTCACGAAAAATCCTCAAAGCCTGACCAAACATTCATCTATCACATGTATTAAATAAAAAATAAAAAAAATAAAAAAATAACAGCTAGTAACAAAACATAAACTACAATTGACGTATATATGCTCAATATTAAAAAAATAATTTTAAAAGTTATTGAAAAAATAATTTCCCGTAAATAAGACTTCATCGGCGAACTACGTTGAGGATGTTATTGTATTGTTGTATTTAAGAATGATTTTAATTTATAGAAGTCCAATATCTTTTCGTCCAAATTTTTTTTACTTAAATATGGAATATTTTTATTTTTTCTTCCATAAATTATTATTTCTAAATATTAGTACTAATAAGTTTTCCATTTTTCTCTTATTAAATAACCGAAAAAGGGACCAATCGTGGGTAACAATGTGACAACTAAACTATTTTTTTTCTTCATTTTTTCGTGTGATTTGGCTATTATTACTTGTTTTTTATTTTGCTTTTTTGTCATGATATTTTTATTTTATTAAAAATAATTAAATAATAAATTTTAAAAAATAAACTTAAATGTTAGGACTTTTAATATAGTTCAAATAAGGAATGATTTAAGAAGTAGAATTCTAGTCACTTTTAAAGTATTAAATATTAGAAGTTCTTACCTTTTATAAATAAGTAAATATTTAATATTTATAACTTGAATTAATTTCAAAGTCCTAAATATTATGATAATAATTAAATGATAATTATTTGAGAAAAATAGTAAAAAGACGATTTTGTCTAAAGGAGAGACTTTTAATGAAGGGCAAAAAGTTCAAATCACATTATAAGGTGCTTCACACTTTTAATATAGTATAGTACTAGTCTTAATGTATGTGCGTTGCACATGTTAATAAATTAAAAAAATTATATAAAATAAATAAATTATGTGAAAATAACAATTAACATTAATATAATTTTTTCTTTAAAAATATTCCAGATATTAAAAAATTATGTTATTTATATAAACGTGCATACTACTACAAAAAGTAGGGTAAAAAATACGATATATATATATATATATATGCCAAAAATTAAGAAAAGGCCGTCGACTTATTTTTTGGAACTTTAGGGATTTTGCGGGAACTTTTAAGAGTATAAATATTATTAATATTTTAATATATATTAGTGTTTATGTGTAATTATAATTTATTTGAGAAAAATGGTGAAAAGACAACTTTGTCTAAAGCAAACCTTTTCAATGAAGGGTAAAAAATTCAAATCATATTATAAGGTGCTTCACACTTTTAATATAGTATAGATAGATAGGTAGATATAGATAGATAGATATAGATATAGATAGATAGATAGATAGATAGATATAGATATAGATAGATAAGGAGTAACAATTATTTTTTTTTGAAAGCTATAAAAATGTAACTTTTTCTTGATAACACTGTTGAGAAAAAAAGTAGAATAATGGGTGCTTATGGAGTATATAATACTATAAGTAAAGGTAAAGGAAGGCGGGGCATATATTTTGGCTAAAACCCGAGAAGATCAAACCCCCGTTTGCCTAATCATCTTTCATGTCCATCTTGCCCTCCCATAGCGACAATCATACAGCTTCCTCTTCTTCTTCTTCAAACCCTAACTCCAATCATGGATCCAAACAGCAACAACAACCCTCTCGCCCTTCCCCCAACTTGTCAGGTATGTATGTTGTCTAATTTTGTTTGTTTGGAACGACTTTCATCTCTTCATATTCTTCCCATCTTATGCTTTTCTTTTTCTCAGAAAACATGGCATATGCTTCTGGTGGATCCTCCAAAAAGGTATACTTACTCTGCGTGCTGTAAAAAGTTGTAATTCCTCTTCTCTTAAACCTATTAACTAATGCAGCTCTCGCTCTTCACAATTTTGCAGGTGAACAGTCGAGATGGTTTCAGAAGTTCACCACGCCATAACAATGACAGACTCAACCAGTTTGGCTCCAACAGTCCTGTTACCCGCTCAGCTACAAGGAGGACCCAGATGGTTAGTGGAAACCACTTGCTCAATTTTCAGTATGATCCCATTTCTCGTCCACACTCTAGGATGCCTCCTCCAAGGAGATACGTGAAAAGAAAGCCTTACAACAAAGACTTGTTTCTTCAAGCAAATTACAAGTTTGTTCTCTTGGATTCAGGCAGTTACACACCTGACTCAATGGATCCAGACAAAATGTTACAATGGGAAGATATTGTTTGTGTGAGATATTCCACTCCATTTCATGTTCAATGCCCCATATGCTTAGAGGATCCTCTGTGTCCTCAGATAACTTCATGCGGTCATATCTTTTGTTTTCCATGTGTTATGCAATATTTTATCATCTCCGAAGAAGATGACCATAAGGACGATTTCAAGAAGAAATGCCCCTTGTGCTTTATGATGATATCTTCCAAGGATTTGTACACCATTCAAATTGACAACGTTAAGCAACTTCGTGTCGGTGATGTCATTGAGTTTTTCCTCTTAACCCGTCACAAGGATTCGTTTACTTTATCTTTGAAAAATAATGATGGCATTGTTGGTGGAGAGGAGGTTCAAAAGTTATTTTCTAAATTCACATTTACGTCAGATGTTGACATTTCTGTCCGAGAGGCAATGTCTGATCTTGATAGTTGGTTAGCTAGAGCAGATTCAGGCTTAGTTGATGACTTGGAGAAACTTCCCTTTGTCTGTGCTGCAATGGAACAATTGGAGCAGAGGAAGAAGTACTGGAATAGGCAACATATTGCTGTCCAGAACAGCAAATCTGACAAAGATAATTGTTTGGAGAAGTGCTCTTATAGTTCTCAGTCAACAGAAAGTGTTCATGCCCATTCTGCTGGTCAATCTACTCCTGAAATGCCATCCAGTCATCCAACTGATAAGCCAACATTGCATGAGAAGTCAACTCTCAATAAGGTATTGAGGGACTCTCAGCTTATTCAAGCTGCAGATGTTGAATCAATAGAAGATTGTATTGGATCTTCATTGTCCTTATATGATAATAACAAGAGCCTACAGAAGGACACTAGTGGCATTACAGACAGAGAAGAGATCAGTTCCTACAGTTTCTACCAGGTGAATTCATATGAAGATGTTGTTTTTCCTACGCAAATGTCTGTGTATTACATTTAGATGCATGTGTACCATTAAGAAAAATGGACATTGGGCCTAATTCACCCCAAACGGTTGCTTATGTGGTGAGGATTACTCAGAGATATACAAGGAGACAACAACCCATTTCTTCAACCAAAGTGAGACACTTAAAATCCTCCCCTCTCCTCCAGTCCCCCCCCCCCCCCCCCCCCCCCCCTGTATGTCAAGCATTGGACATTTGGAGAGTAGACAACATAATGTGGTTAGCCTGTATGGAGTAACAAAGAATAGGGATGAGTCTAGCTCTGATGCCTTAACATGAAAATGGACCTTAACTTGTATTAGAAGTTAGCTCATGAGGTGATTAGACCTTATAAGAAGACAATAACCTATTTCTTCAACAAACGTGGAAATACTTAACAACAAAAGTAATAAGATCACTTGTGCTTGAAAGTACCCAGTGAAATAGCCGAAGTGCACACACCAAGCTGGTAGGATACCATCATTAGCTAGTGATCTCTTCTGCTCTTTTTTTCAACTATAATAATCAAAAGATAATTCTTTTCTTATAACGATGGTGCCATATCCAGCTTGATGTGCACTATTTTACCAGGTCCCTGCCAAGCACATGTACCAGGTTAATAAGCCCACAAAATATGTCCAGCTTGGTGTGCACTATTCTACAGGGTACCTGCCAAGCACAAGTACTAGGTAACCATGCCCAGTGTTTTCAATTCAGTTTGTTGCTGGTGGTTGGGATGACTGGGAGGAAGGCTTTATTCTACTTTCTAAGTGATTGTGTTTTATTCTGTTGAATCCACCCTCTCATGAACATGTTCTTCAGTGTGTTTTTAGCTGCTGAGCAAAACTATTCAGGAATATAGATTATTTCCCTTACTTAAATACATCAGGCAAAGTGGGGTAAAACCATTTTCCACAGAGAAAGTTCCGTTCTTAATTTTGTGCGCTATTAGGTTTTGATATATCAACACCGGTAGTATATTATAGCAACTAGTGATGGGATTTCATTCGGGGAAAGGGGAAAGCCATGTACGCCAGATGTACGGTGCAAAGATATTGTTTTCCATGAAGGTCATCTGATCTTTCATAGAAACTTGAATGTTTTGACTGCTTCAAAAAGAGGCTGGAAAGAGCCCAATCTTTCCATTTGTGTATGTGTATTCAGTGTTATTGACACCTTCGAATACCCTCTTGCACCTCTCCTTCATGGTCCACTTGATTGCGTGGGGGTCGTTTCTCATGCTTTGTTCTGCTTCTGCTTGCTTCTTCCCTTCAGCTCCGTGGCAACTCCTTAATGCATCCTACCATAACAGAGTTCGTCTCAAATTAAGCATAACATTTGACAGCTTTGCAGCCTCAATTTCTTTTGTCAACTCGAACTAAGCATAGTTTTGACGGCTTTAGTGCCACAATCTCATTTTTCAACAATATCACATGTTAGAACTGTCTTACAATTGTTTATCATGTTGCCACTCCATGCGTTTAGTCAATATCTTTCACTTTGTTCTGTGAGATATGTAATGCACAGCTTTATACATGTTTTATAGTGTCTGATTATTTCAGGCAGTTGATGGTCAGCACCTTATCCTTCATCCACTGAACATGAAGTGCCTTCTGCATTACTATGGTGGCTATGATAGTCTTCCTAACAGGTTTGAAAGATTATTACATTCTTACAGTAAGTTATGCTATATTTTTTCAGCGGAAGGTTGCAAAGGGGTCTCTGTTTTGTTGGTTTCAGAGAAACTGCAAACCTGAGGACCCATTGAACTCAATTTTGATACATTTAGCTTGTTCTATACTTTCCCTTCATTTGTAAGGCGGCAACTATTAGATTGAACAAATGTCTTATGTGTGTGGATTAAGTTATTCCTTTTGTTCAAAGTTGTTTGATAGAAGTTGCAATTTGGCCCCTATCCTTTTGTGGTTCTACTCTGCCCTTGATAGATGTCTTCTGTTTCAGATGGTCCTTGGTGAGATTAGCTACTAAAATCTAGCTTTATTTTGAGCACATGTGACCTCACTGGACAAAGTTTGGAGGTATAATTTTAAAAAACTTCTTTTGATAGATAGCTGGCAAGACTACAAACAGATTAAATCCCAACTCTCACTTTTCATCGGAGAAAAACTAGCTCAGAAAGGGATTCTGAAAGAGTTTCGGTGTGAAGGGGGAGGCTTTGACGA